>JABWIB010002068.1:41443-55263 GCA_016617825.1 Platyplectrum ornatum | reverse complement strand
AACAATTTATCTTCTAGTGTATGGCCAGCTAAAGATTTTAATTCTGATTTGTTTCATGTTTCATGCGTTTCTTACATATCCCAAATAGTAATATAGAAAATGTATAATAGAGCCAAAGCACTGAGTACATCTGCTTAGAAGATCTAGAGAGATATAACATATTCAGTTAAAAATAACTTTTTATTAGTGGAGAAATTCATTGACAGTAGGTAATGAAAATGAATTACACTGATACTGCTACCCCCACCTTTATGGTCCATGTAATACATATCCCCTCCTCTTTATCCTAGTAGATGACAAGTGTGCTCGTTTTGCTGGGATAAAACACAGACTGCTGTTTTGCAGGTGGCTTATTTTGCCGTCCACATAAAGGTCAATGCATTTAGCTGTAAAGTGGATTGATTTTTCAGGAGTAATCCTTAAGTTCCATCACAAAACAACAACGCTTGTCAAGTTTACCATACTATAACAAATGTCTGTTCTCCCCTTTGGGGGAATTATGATGTGCATTCAAGCATCTCTGTACAAGCAAACAAAATGAAAGCAGTGCCCTGGAAGATATAACGTACATGGGAGGTCACACAGATCACTTTCACAAAACACTCTAATCTGTTACAAATGGGGAATATTTTGCCATGAAAAAAAAATATGTTTTTCATTATTTTCTTCTACAACTGAAAAGAACCAAAATTATGTTTAAATAAAATAAAAGAACAAGGAAAATAAACGTTTTCTGGATATAACGGAAAATAGAAAAATGTACATGATATAAGTGGTGAAGAGAATAAGTGAAGTCTAGGAGTACAGCAATTACTATAGAAGACAAATCATACCTATAGCATATTACAATTGGGATCCTGTGTGCTGACTTTGGGAATGGCAGGCATATCGNAAAGAATGGAGAGGAATATAACAAGTGGCAGAAAGTTAAAAAGGAGGGGACAAGAGATGTGCAAAAACAAGTGGTGAAAAAAGAGATGAGGAGCATAAAGGATGACGAGATAAGCAATGCACAGGGAGCAGGGTGAACTAAGGTGGGAGATGTACATAAGGAAGGGACAGTGATAGACGGTGGAGGGAGAAGCAAAGCTAGGGAGGAGGGTTATATGAAGTAATAATTTGATGGAAGAGGCGCTAAAATAACGATAAGCAAGAAATGTAGGGATAAAAAGGAAACAGGATGTGAAGATGAGGTGAANAAAGTGACAAGGAACTGGGGAGAAGGGATGGGATAATGCGGAGAAGAATTAATGTAAGGAAGGAAGAATAAAGACAATTAGGGGAGATAAGGAAAATGTAGACAAATGATTAGGAAGGTATGGAAACATATAGAAAGTGGTGGGAAGATGAGATAAAACAATTAATGTGCAAATCAGATAAGACAGGGAAATGAGGAGAAGAAAGAGACATGAAAATGAGAAGAACAAACTGGTGGAAGTGAGGAGTAGGAAGGGGTGGAAATAGGGAAGCGGTGGGGAAATGAGAAGGAACGGTTAGGATAACAAAGACATGGGGAAAAGAGAGAATGAATTGGTGGAGGAAAGATTAGAAAAGATGAGTGGAAAGGTGAACATAAGGAAGTAGTGGTTAGAAGGAAGGTGGGAGGAAATGAGGATTGGAGGGAAAAAGAGAATTGAGTTAGGAGATGAGCATAAGGAAGGGGAAACAAAGAGCAGAAATACATTGGTAAATGAGCAGAAAAAAGTGTAGGTAGATAAAAAGAAGGAAGGGGTAGGGAGATGATTAGGAGGAAATATGCAAATGAGAAAAAGGATGAGATGTGGAAGGATGAGAAGGCAGTAGGTGAGAAGAAATATTGGTAAGGAAACAGGGAGAGAGTAGNGAAATGAGAAGAAATAACAAACTGGGAGGAGAAAAAAGAATAAAAGTGGTGATGAGTTTAGAAATAGGTGTGAGGAGATGGATAAACGCCATAGAAAACCATTGGAAGTGGAGAAGGAAGAAGGAAAGGGTGGTAAATAAGAAAAAGGAAGGTGTGAGGAAATGAAGTGAAGGTTAAGGTGTATAAATGTGGAGAAGTTAAGGTAAGGGGTNATAGTTAAGATATATGAGAAGAAGGAATGTGTGGAAAATGAAGAAAAAAGNGTAAGGAGATAAGAAACATAAGAGGTAAGGATATAAGAAGGAATGGGAAATGATGAGAAAGTAGAGAGATGAGTAGTGAGAAATGAGGATAACTAAGATATGGGGAGATGAACAGGAGGGAGCATGGATGGGGAAAAAGGAATAGGTATTGAAGGAGAAATATAGTTAAATTTTAATAATTAATAATAGGTCAGTGATATACTTTTTTGGGTTGGTATTTGAGGAACTATAATGACATATATTATTATTTGTCTTACTTATGATGTAATAACTTACAGTTGATATGCATTTTGATATGAGTATTAAGGTCACATTCCCTGTACTACACATAGGTTATAGCAGGTAATTTACATGTGTATTATGGCAATAATATTCAGCATTTTTCTTCAGGTGGTTTAACTAAAGGATCCTAGATTTGCAAATTAGAATTGCCAGTAGATGGCGATGTGGCATTTGCTCATAATGATGTTCTGTTTTTTGTAAGTCATTATGGCAATGTTAACACCAGCATACCTTATCACATCAGCTATAAGAATTCACACTTCCCANCATCAAACACTTGTTTATTTTGGAAGCTGATTATTTCTCACTACTGAGGAACAAAGGGTATACTATGTAAATGAAATCCCAACAATGACTGTGTTTTGCTTGCATTTCTCTTATGGTCTGATTATAATTTCTACATCATCATTTTACTGCAATCATTTCTGCTTTTCATGATAGTAACAGGGAGAATATCTTGATTTAATGGTTGTTCACATTTTGTTACAGCTACAAAAATGAACTAATACAGTATATAGACCAACAATTTAGCAACAAGTTGAAAAAGTTTTTCTACTAATGAATATCATAAATAACATAATAACCTGAACAGTCATTTTGTAGCACTTTTTATTTCAATATGTTTTAAGTGTCTTAGAGGGACTAATGCTGGCCATACATCTATGCGATGGGGGCGAGATGCATTGCTCCCATACACGGATGCATCGCTCCCATACAAGGCAAGATTCAAAATGCATCATCTCACCCCCATCNCATAGATGTATGGTCAGCATTAGACTTAGCCAGTTGCTAATTGCATATAATTTAGGATCCNCATGTAGTAGTAAGATGAGTGAAAACTAGCTCAAAACTTGANTTTCAGTNGGTGGCTGGGCTGGAGTAGGAAACNTGTGAACATCACATATAGGACCAGATCCAGACCATGGAAAAGGCAGTTTCGCATAAAATTACATAGCTGATTTTTAATTGCAGCCATACAAGTACCAATGAAAAGCCACGATGGCTGGCTACCCTAATAGTATGATTGACACTTTCTCCATCTTTGCGTCCAATTGAATACAGCATAGAGCTGGAAGTGGGGGTTCTCCCACTGATTTAATTGAAATACTATAAATCTCCATTCACTTCTATTATTTCCTATGTTTCCATCTCGTCTCTTATAAATCACCCACTGCTACGGCCCATATTATACATTCGCTTTAACTACCCATATACGCACTATTTCTCTTTTGTGGCCTGTTATAATTCTTTGAANTGTTACAAAAGGCATTGCACGTTAAGCAGCCGGCTTTGTATTCTGGTTTTACTTCACGTTTTGCAATTATTCATAGCTGACTTATTATTTTTACACATATTNCTAGCGGTATTCTAGTACCTCCGTTCATGGCTTGCTTCATATTTATCGCAGATAATCTNTAGGACACAGACAAAGCCTGTTATGAAGCTGGCCTGTGAGATGTAAAGGCCATTTGGCAGGTGTCTGATGAAACAGATTGTGCACGGTGAAGGAGANTTGGGTTAAATGATTTGCTTTATTCTATACTGTGTCTATATTTCTGGTCATTAAAAGAAAATAAAGCATTCCGGGGGAACTCGCACACCATAACAGCTCATTATATAGAATCGCTCTGCATTTAGTCATTTGTCAGAGTTATATGTACAGCTCAGAACTCTATTCAGATGTCCAAAAAGTGGGAAAAAAACTGGACTGGAAAAAAGTCAGCTTGTTGCATCTGCTAATGTTGCGATCACAGAGCTCACATCTCTATCTGTGCACAATCCTGAGATGCATTTATCTCGCAATGGGTTTCTGTGTACAGTGGATGGGAGAGTGGAGTGGATGGGGATGCACCAACTTGCTTTAGAGCAAGGACCGCATTTGGACTGGATCTAGTGCACTGTAAGTATAACTGAATGCAGGACTTGTGGTTCTAATATTGCGTAAATCCACATTATGTAGATTCCCCGGGGAGGCAGGTGAAACCACTTTATGGGTGTGTAGGGGGATCTACATGGAGACTTCATGGAGGTTTCTGCATTGTCCTTAATAGCAGGACGGCACAGAAACCTATATTATAATATGTAAACCCTTGCGCCCCCTTGCTCTCATGGGTACTCACACTCTCCCTTTGCTCCATGCCACTGCTGATATGGATCCAGTAACACAGTACTTGGACCTCTCTGTAGTGGTACTTGGGTGACTGCTGGACAAGCTTGTATAGAGCTATCAGGACACATTTAGTAAAATATCTTCTGAATGGAATATATAGAAAATATACCTCAAGTAATGCATTAATATGAAAAAAATTAAATATCTTAAGATATATATATATATACAGGCAATAGGTATGAATCTGATTTGAAAAGTGGTACCAGATCCTGTAGTAGGCAACTGGTACTTCCCCAGTAAAGGTTTAGAATCGCTGCCCTTGGGTAATACAGGCTACAAGATGTTCATCTTTCCTGCCACAACCACCACTATTTTAGTAATGATTTCCACGAATCTACCTTTTACATTGAAGTCTGAAAGCTGCTTTATTACCATCTGGAAATTCAATATATTCCCTCTATATAGTTGGATATAGAAGAGGACTAGAGAAAGCAGATAGCTCTAGATTGGCTTTTATTTGGCAATGTGAAAGCCATTCTTGAAGGATAAACAGATTATGATAAGCCATAAAAGCCTATCTGTAATACGCTGTAATTTTGCAATGCTCTTTTCAGATTTAGGGCTTACAATACAATTTACAGTATGTCTGCAAGTATATTGTATATTAACCGAGAGACAGGATGTCATTTATTAAAGTAGATAAGAGCAAACAAAATAAGATGTAATACCCAGGATGTCGCAATGCCAGGAGATGGCATATTTATAATAATATTAGCAAAACATATTTCTACAGGAGCCTGATGTACGATACACTTTATAACTGACCATGTTGTGTCTAAATGACCATATAGAATTTTCCTTTCTGTGTATATTATAGTCATTTGTAAAAGTCAAAGTCATTTCACCACTTTACTCCAGTAAATTGTNCCCTTAATAATCAGCTGAATAAATACCTATAACACTTTAGCTTCATTTGTGTAAGTGCATGTCTACTCTATTCAGAAGGATCATCCCTATGCACGACATTAATTCTCCCCATACACCCTATACAAGAGAGCAGCTTCTATAATGAGATATGTGACATGGACTCTGCAGGTGGGTACCAAAGCCCCTCATAAGCTCAGACAAATGTCCCCTCAGCATGTGACACCCCAAGGCATATGTTTCATTGAAAACGCGGCACTGCCATTAGTATTAGAAGATGGACGGAATCCTAGCCTACTCCTGATACCTAAACGCATGCACATGCCAGATGTGCCATACCAGCCAAATGTCATGATTTCAGCGAGACAGTCCTGATTTTGGGTTGTCCTCTTGCGATGGTGGCAGTATGAAGGCTTGTTCCCTTTTCTGCTGCTTTTGCGCTCTTATACTATTAATATTCAGTGTCTCTGGGATGTCATAAAATAAGATCATTTCCAAATCCCCCAATCTGACGAAGTGTGCAGCTTCTATGGGGCCTGGGGAGTGGGGGGGAGGGGGTACCCCATGGATGAATCCTGAGGGCAGTTTATACACAGTGCTTAGCATTTCAGGTCATGAAAACAGAACAGAACATGAAATTTGTTAAGAGCAGAAGTCTCCGAGGCATGCTCATTATTATTGGTCATGAGAAGGTAAAAACTCGGATTTAATATAGTAATGGAATCTCATAACGTGCTAATATTCTGTGTGGACTGAGCCTATTTTTGGTTAAATATGCCCACACCAATATGACAGCATCAGCCAGATAGCTAGTGTTCACAATTTCTTGTAGATTGAAATGGGCAAAGATCTGCAGCTGCGTAACGTTCTATGTGTGGGGCACCTGTATGTGTGAAGGCTCTGTAAATAAACACGCACAAATTCAAAGCGCCAGAACCCACCCATACTGCTTCTTATAATGAGAACCCCTAGTGCAGGATAGGGAACCTGCGCTCTCCAGGTGTCAAACCACAATCCCCTCTACATAGAGGGAATGGTATACCCCCGCCAGTGGTAATCACCCCCACTGCAGTAGTGAGGACAGTGTAGGCACAGGATCATCCTGCGTAACCCTAGATGACCTATGCCTAGGACCACCTCTGATTCTGATACTTGCGCAACTAATAAAGAATGACACTTTTATTATATTTAACTTTACTCTAAAGATAAACCGCGCAGTAATTTAAACATAAAAATGAATGTTTTCTTGTAAAACATAGATGGATTATTATATGTGTGTCAGTAGTGTTCTGTTTTCCCATAATGCTTCATTTCCACCAGACCTGGTCCTGAAGTACATTTCCAGGGACTGTATCATTATAATGAGCGTCACTGTGCTGTTATGCTCAAGGTGGACAATTAGATGCCTTTACTTAAAATAAAAAGCGCTGCATATTTTACAGCCCATAAATGATCTCTATAGACAGTAATTGGTCTTGGGGGTAATGTGCTTTATTGTACATTGAGACTAGACGTGTAATCAGCAGTCTCATCCTCCTCCTGAGGTGAATGTGTTGCGATGCTGGCAATATGAAGGCTCATTCCCTTTTCTGCTGCTTTTGCACTCTCACACTTTTAATATTCAGTGTCTGTGGGATGTCATAAAATGAGATCACTTCCAAATCCCCCGATCTGACGAGTACCCACATATACGCAATATCACACTAGTAGAGGCCTCTCATTTCTTACACCTGCTTTTAAACCCCATTTAGCAAGGAGTAACTATCATGGGTTCAAGTTTGCAGCAACCACTTAAAACATCTCTCGGTACCTTATGAATGAATCCTGAGGGCAGTTTATGCACAGTGCGTAGCATTCATTCATTTGTGGGGTTCCAAGCTGGTTTAAGGTCACGAAGATGGGCCCCATTCTGCTCCCTGGCCCATCCAGACCTACACGTGTCTCCTTGCTCTGGGATCTGAGCCTGTCAGGCTCCATCTCTGATTTTTAGCCACACATACCGGGTTTATTGCTTACTGCCCGCTGTTCTGTCAGCCAAGGAGCTTGTCCTGATTAGTAGTTGGCTGTTTTTTAACTTAAAGCAATGTTTTGCCCCAAACGTCGCATTAAAAGAAGTCAGTATTTTGTGAATGTTTTAAATCTACTTTAATAGAAACTATCAACAATACATTATATATGCTTAATAGTAACAATGATGACTGCATTATCTTCTATTCACACACTATATACAAAGTTAGAACCAGGGCCAATGCCACCATAAGGCCATCTTAAGAGATCACCTAGAATGCCTCCATTTATATGGCAGGTTATATGGCTCCTATTTAACAGGATCGGGGAGAAGAGAGCAGCGAGGGGCTTGCATGTTTGGGGGGCTTTGCTAGGTCTCACCTGGAATACCCAGAGTCCTACCATCAGCCCTGGGTAGAACACAGCTAGAGGCATAAGAAACCTGGAAACCATCTATCACTCACCCTCCTCTCGCTATAAAGCGATACAGCACGTGTTGGCTATTGATTAGATAATGTAATATTGTGTTTGTCTACTAGAATGTTTCGCCTGCAAACAATTTGTAAGGACAGTGACTTACTGCAGTTTATTAGAGGTAGAGGTTATGTGTAGTGCTCTGGAGATAACAGGCGTTTAGCTCGGCAGAGGATGCCATTTCATTGTGTTACATCCCTCACTCACAATGACTGCTCTCTTACCTCTTCTATAGCTGCGATACACAGTAATAACTGCACTTTAAGTCATCACAAACTATAAAGTTTATAGCACTGTCATTTCTAGGCATTAATGGATGAGTCAGAGTTTGTAATAATAGGAATAATATGTAATTATTGGCCATATCGCAGCGCAAGCCTTCACATAACTGTTCATTTCAGGAATCAACAGATAAAAAAAATAAATAAAAATACTGCATTTAATTCATGATGTTACTGTAGCTATTTATTCTGAAATACCCCTTCCTTTTAATTGTCAGAAACTACTTACTGTATATACTGGAGTATAAGCCTAGTTTTTCAGCACATTTTTTTGTGCTAAAAGTGCCTCCCTCGGCTTATACTTGAGTCATTGTCCTGGATGATGTCAATAAGTTATTCCAGTTTTTTAGGTGAAATTAGGTGCCTCGGCTTATATTCGAGTCGGCTTATACTCGAGTATATACGGTACTAATATACAGTGACTCCAAAGTGTCAGGGAAACTGGTGTGAGGTTCCTCTTGGTTTTAGGATAAAAAAAATTATAGTCACCAAAAGTGTTGGCTTCCACAGAAGAAGTAATTCATATGTTAATTTTCAATTCAATGAGATACCTGCTTAAAGGTATCTCTATGAATGAACAGACATCACATCATGAATATATATGAATACCATCTAAATTGAAACCAGGGACAGTATCTTGAATCCTGTCCAATGCCCAACATCCACGCGTAGATTGTGGAAGTCGAGTAAATTTCCTGGCAGTGTGCATGTGCATTAATGTTAATGTTAGTGGGTGAAATTCCTAGTGTACTGAACAAAATCTATACATTACAACAGGATAACATTACAACAAAAGGTTACCTGACTGTACAATCTAATGCCAACCTATGAAGGAACAGAACACAGAGCTATAGTAGTAATACTTGAGAGCTATATTAGAAGGAGATCTCTGAAGATGGTACACATTAATGTGCTTATACTGTTTTCTCATATTAGGAGATAAGTGACAGAAAACTATATAGTATGTGCCATCTCCAGACTTCCAATACAGCCCTTTATGTCCTGTATGTGGGAAGTATAAATGATTTGAAGCTGTCATACTGTATAAAGAAAATTAGAGATGGATCTTTATAATATATAATAAATAGCATATTCCTCTATTATGGGTCTAGGGATGAAGCACTATATTAAGTATAAAGGGGGTAAGAGAATAGTAAATATTGCAATGACGTAACTACAGGGGTCACAGCAGTCTCACTTGCAACCAGGCCTCTACGCCAGGGATCCAAGGTCACCAAATAATTTACTGCAGGCTGTCAGGAGGAGTGTGTGTACAGCGTGCAGTGTATAGTATTTCAGGCACACTGCTATCAGACTGTGGGACTGAGTTCAGCTTTCACTTTTAGGGGAGGACAGACACAGCAGTCAGCAGCTGTGTCACGGATGAGGTGACCAGACAGCACGCTGCTATACTGAAGTTATTACCAACGTTACATCATTATTCCTCCTCTATGACCACTTCTGAGAGCAGCGTTCTACATCACATGCCAATTACCCCTTATTCCAGTAGATGGGCTTCAATACTTTATAAAAGAGAAACCACCAAACATTCAGACACATGATCTGGATCCTGGGCTCTGGGGTCAGTGACTGTGATAGCCATCTGGCTAGTATTGCAGCAGCTGACTACGACAGAATACACAAATTAGAGCTATAATCCATTCAACTTTCCATTACCGCAGTTTAGTAAATGTAGCCCCTGGTGGCTGAAATGACTTACATGCTGGCAGAGCGGGGTAACCGGGATCCTTTGTACTAAATATGGTCACTATCATCATAAAAAGTGTTATAAGTGTGGGGCGTAATGGAGGAGGGGACAATCGCTTGTGAGAGCCCCTGTCTTCCTATTATAGCGTGAGATTAGACTGTAGAGATGTCCACAAAACAGGCTATATATTTAAATATAGGTAGAAATGGTTAATTTCACAATAATAATGATTTATTGGATTGTGTTTTTTTTAATTCCTTATTTTTCCTACTTTTCTATTACTTCATTTGAAATATTTGCAGTTGTAGTCAATTCTAATAAAGATTAGATATTTTATTTAAGAAATTAGAGACTTCCTACTCCGTGAGTGCCCCCGCTCACTGACACTCTTTCTTTCTTCTACCTGTATTGTGCTACATAGACCTTTGGTTATAAGAATGATATGTGGCCTCCTTTATTATATGCCTGTAACAGGTATTCAGGCATTAATAGATAACCTTTCATGAGAAAGTGTTGCTTTCAGTTGGTTTTATCGTTGTGAAGTTTAAATAACATTGTGAGAAGTGTTTTTCTAGCGTTGTCTTATTATAGTATCCAGTATTTCGGGTACAGATATAACACAGCTGCTTACACCCACAGTCGAATCCTTCTGGGCCAATTTGCTATGTTCCACAAGGAATAATCTGCCACAACACATGCTGCAACTCTGTGCAAGTCAAATGTAAGTTCCCATTAAAGACATCATGTGAAATGTAACAATGTGTAGAGAGATTTATTTATTTCGCAAATTTGGGATAAAAATGATTCATTGTATAACTTTTCTCCTTCTGATTTAAAGTGATCCCACCAGAGTATTTAAAAATACATTTGGATAGCTGGTTCAGTTAGTTAAATAGAAAGATCACCGATGTTTTGTAAACTATAATGGCAGGTACGTGGCTGTAGTAATAATGTCAGAGTTGCTGATTTTTAGCTTCTCCATCCCGGGAGAAACCAGTATGGTTGGCAGTATGGGGGTGTGGGCAGAGGGCGTAATNTATGTAAATCACCTTTAATCTCCACCCCCCTGAACATCAAGTCCCACCCATTCATTGTAGTGAATTTGGCTGAAGTCAGTAAATTACATTAAATCGAAGCCTCAGCCTCAGTACTGGGAGATTTGCCGCCTCATCCGGGATACCGGGTACAGAGAAATGCCCAAAATCTGTGAGTCTCCCAGACATTCCAGGAGATTTGGCAATCCTGAATAACATATAATGTACACGCACTGTGGTAATAATATGACGCATGTACATTCTAACACTAAAGGTAACAACTGTAATAGCGCTAGAACTCTTAGCAACTCAATTTATGAGCAGGAACACTCATGCTCAGTACTAACTGCCCCTTCATCTACACCCTGTGTGATAGTTGAAAACTGCCATCATATCTACCCTCCTCTAGTCTTTTTTATGTTTTAGTTGCCCTTNTTTGCACGATCTCTAATGTATTTGAAGTTATCTGGATATATAGGTATATTTACTAAGCGGTGAGATTGCAGTGAGATTGGAAAGTGGGGATGTTGCCCATAGGAACCAATCAGATTCAAGCTCTCAGTTTCATTTTACACTCTAGAGAATGTGAACTCAATTCTGATTGGTTGCTATGGGCAACATCCCAACTTTTCAATCTCACTGCAATCTCACCAGTTAGTAAATATACCCCATAGCGTCCAAAAGTAGACACAGTGAGGTTAAAACAGCAGGAGAGCATTACCATGATATTCAGTAATTGCCATACTCTGTGCTGTTAGTAAATATCAGCTCACATTTAAATCAACTCCTTAGTACAAAATGCCATGTTTCTATAAGCTCTTGTAACCAGACACAATATACTGGAAGCCGGCAGCTGGACATAAATATATTTCCAAAGATGACTAAACTAAAATTATACAGCACAATAAATGTCTACTTCAGTCTACNGAAGTGGATAAAACCAAATAACTTATAATATTACAATACAGTTATGATTTATAGCATATAGNAGCAGAAATATGGATATTTACTGGTTTTACTATACCCTCTGCTCTGTTAAAATTGCTCTATTTTCTGTGGGTAGAATTAAAGCTGCAAGATGTTGTGGTTTACCAGACATTCATACAGTACCCGCAATGTATACTTACAACAAAACACGGGCCAGCAGATGTTTTCAGACACTCTTCCAGCAACCTCATGCGTGTCCTTTGTAATTCAGGACTATCCCATTCCTCTGCTGGTACTCCCCAATACAAGTCTATAGCCTAGAAATGAATAAACAAAATATTTATGTTATTTGCATTTTGGTTGTTTTATATGATGCTTTTTGTTAGCTTAACATGGTTTGATGCTTAATGTTGTACAGGGCCGGGCTGGGACTAAACATCAGCCCTGGCATTTAATGCACACATGCCCATCAGACTGCTGTTATCCTGTTTTTCTAGCCGGCAGTCGGTCAGCGAACACACTGATTGGTGGATGGATGAAGCTCTCAAGCAGCACTTGGTAGTGGTCTATCACTCCAGTGGCCCATCTGGCATTTGCCAGATGGCCAGCCCGGCCCTGATATCATGTATGATATCATGATTTAAATAGATGAACACTTGACTAGGTCCTTCTTCTAATTTTATATTTAGAATGATAAATACCAGTTTATTATACTTTGATGCAAAGGACAGAAATGTAACAGTGAGTTTTTGATCTAATGTAAAAAATAATAAGCACTACCCTACTGCAGAAAGCTACCGCTGTTTGTGCAGAGAGAATGGCATTAACCTAGCAAAATAGCAAAAAAGTGAAAGAACAGTATTTATTACAAAGTAACTCTTTCCAGTTCTGTCCTGTTCAGATGGGCTTAAATAACACAATACACAAGGGAACATAACCATCGCAATGCATCAGTACCACTATGGACCAGGACCAAAATGAATAATGAATTGTCCTGCGCTCACATTCTATCAGGTATCCTAAATAACATAATATACATCCCTGTATACAGCTCTAACTCCAGGATTGCAGGTGCTTTCCCCTTTAAAGATATGACTTCCAGTCCCCACATCACACTTCACCATTACACAGGTCATAACTAATGTAATTAATTCTCTCACCATCTCACTTCTTCAGATCATTATTTTACACATAATCTCATTTTGGATCTCTTATTCTAATTATTTCCTTTTTTCTTATTCAGACACTAAAATGTAAAAGGAATTATAATTAGATCCTAATCTCACCCGGAATATATTTATGAAGCCAAACCCAGTAGGGGGGACGATATGAAGTGAGCCTGGCTTTACTTTTATCCATCTGTCACCCAGTAGCCTTGGTCCCAAACCCTTGGACATCCCTGAGAGGCCCGGCCTCCCTGTGGGAATTTGCACTGGACAAGTAGAGGTGTGTGCCGGCATTGTTTCAGGTTTTAGTTTTGGATCTTTATCTCCCTTCGTGTTTTGGATCAGCATTTTTCTGGTTTTGGCAAAACCACACTTACACTTACAAAAGCTAAAATCACATCATTTGGGCCTGTTTTTGTTCTTAAAGTATTATAAACCTCACTAACATTAGTTAATATCTATATATAGTTATCTGGAGGACTGCACTGCACTGAGCCACTTTATATCCTGTTTACACCACTTACAGGACACAGTTATCCTTANGCAATAAGGTGACTATGGAACCGTGAGATCCTTGCATTAAGCTGGGCACACACTGTAAGATAAATTGTGTCCAATCGTAAGATTTTTCAAGAGTGGGCAAAACCATGTTGAATTGCAGGGGAGGTAAATTGAATTAGTTGCAATCAGTATTAGAGTTGAGAGATGATGTTTACAGCCCAAGTCTAATAACAGTGTAACAGTAACGCTGGTCAGTATCTGTGTGCAAAATGCAAAAATAAAGTATTCTCCCTGCATGCA
>JABWIB010002068.1:26185-37851 GCA_016617825.1 Platyplectrum ornatum | reverse complement strand
TTCACATTACCTCAAATTAACTGTCTTTTTTGATGAAAAAGCCGGCTTCTCAACTCCATTTACAAAAAGCTGGCTACTGAAAGGGGTTTTGCCCTCCTATTTGGCTTTTTCAGTCAGTGTGAACAGTACATAGCTGGCTTTCCTCTCCCATTGTGTACTGTATGTGCAGTGCTGATTGGCTCACACAGTCAGCTGTTTCCAGCACAATACTGCTTGTCTCTCCCTCCCCCCTCCCCTCATGTAAACAAACAATCACAGCCAATCACAGCACATTTTCTGTAATGATGTGTACTGGTAGCAAAAAGCAGGGTACACTAATAATAATAATAATAATAATAATTCCCTATGTTCGTTTCCACAACATAGGCCAATGTATGCAATTTGCTATCCTATATTATATTATATACATTTGTGAGAAGTACACACTCCCTCCATATGTACCTAATCTCTGCATGTGGTAGAGCAACGTATGGAATACAGGATTATACATAAGGGCTTGGGAAAGCCCATAGTGTAAAAGCACTTGTCGATTGCTGCACTTAATTCTGCATCTGAATTGACATCTCTGTGGAATGGTTACTTATATAATATAATACATATGAAATGAATGGAAAGAATAATAATAATAATAATAATAATAAAATATATAATATAATACATATGAAATGAATGGAAAGAATAATAATAATAATAAAATATATAATGTAATACCTATGAAATGAATGGAAATAATAATAATACCTGAAATTCCATGCCATAGTTTTCTCTGCAGAACTCTCTCAGCTTGGGGTACACCTGCTCTCTCAGCGCATTCCTCTCTGCTTCTGTATCTGCACAGAACCCAGAAACATTTATTGTCATTAAAAAGTTTTTTTTACATTTTACAAACGTTGTTAAAAACCTGGAGACTCAAATTATTTTATTTTAAAAGACAATGACCTGATAAATGTTATAAGAAAATGATGTTGAGAATCGCTTCAGACTTCTAAATACTTCGTAATTCATATAAACTGACGACAAATTAAAGCTAAGGTAATACGATAGTAAACATTCTCCTAGCTATATCGCAAATGAAGACATGTAGACTAGGAAATATGTTTAATTCAAAAATAATTGGTAATTATGGGAACAATTATTTAAATACAAAATATGACAAAAGCTATTACTTTCTAGCAAGGTTTTCCTTATACCTGGGTTTAAGAAAGTTAGAAATAAAAATGTAAAAATAGATAATAGCGTCTCATTTAGTATTGAATGGATTGATTTGTGATTTAAAAGCAGATGTTAAGGTACAGTTGCCACCCTATTCAGAGACGTGTGTATATTGTATTTGAAAGCCTGCATAGCAGATACTGGGCACTATATCAATGCTAGGGCACTATATCAATCCGGAATTTGGAGCGAGAGCGATATCCTTTAAGTGACATTTTTATATATGTGTGTATATATATATATATATATATATATATATATATATATATGTGTGTTTTTCTTCAGATGCCATGTTTTACCATGCCTGATGAAAAGACCCGAAAGCTTGCATATAAACATCATTTCTTTTATTTTTTGTTAGCCATTAAAATGTACCATATCTGCAAGATTGCTATCTTTGTTTTTCTAAATGAAGAACAACAAAACTCTGACTAACACAATACAAACTTTTTTCTTTTGATTAATGCTTCTGTTACGCACTTATTAAGGTTTCCATGCTAGAACACTGTCTCCCCANTTATAATAATAGTGATTCATTTTTGACTCACCCTTGTATAAACAATTTAGTCTTAACTAATTTTGGACACTAGGGACTGTTTGCATTATCTTTATTTTATTTAATGAAGACATACAAGTAACAGCAAGTATGCACTTGATATGGAAACCCGATCAAGAACTTCTGTCAGGAGACAGCAAATCAGTTGATCCTGCTACTACTGTAGATGCCTCTCCTGTAGTTCCTTATCTTTATGTGAGGTTACAGCACACAACAATATCTTGGATTTATATAAAATCATAAAGGAACATTTCTGATCATTATAAATCTTCCTAGACTGTGCAAATATTTGTTCTCAAAACAAAAGACGTGGTTAAGTAGTACCGTATTACGCGTGTGACCAGGGGGAAAAACTTAGCGACCAAGAGATTGAATTGGCATCATTAAAGCTCATGTTTTAAGTCCCGTCTTCGCTTTATCAATTGATTCAATTGTTTTTATCACAACTTTCCCTTCGTTATTGGGATCTCCGATCATCAAGCTGTATCAATGATCAGCCGTATCTTCATTCCCTCCACTGTTGCTTTAAAGCCAGACCAGTCACCCTAATTCCAGCTGGCATGGTCTGGCTTGCAGCCTTCTTATGTCTCCTCTTGTATGACAGTGGTTTTCTCTCTGCTCCCAGATACCAGAGCTGCACATATTGCTCACAGCTAAGATAGAGCTAATGTAAAGGAGGGGGAGAGTGTGACACTGGCAGGCAGCATGCCACTCACCCACCACACTAAGCCCACAGAGCTGACACAGGCATGATAGTGTGNTGTATGGGTTACAGCATGGCACAGGAGCTTTACATTGCCTTATATGCCTTATATTAACCCTGCACATGTGGGAAATAGGGGGACAATAGAGACATATAGGGGAAGATCTATAGGAGCTGCTACACAGAAACCAGAGACTATGCAGTCCAATGATCAATCAGTGACATGAGCCTTTTACATCGGTGACAGACATTGTATGGCCATTGTTGGAACAGAACTTGGTCTTACACATTCCTTTTTTAATAAATAAATAGCCTCTGGGGAAGAAGAAAAGAAGCAGAATCTCTAGCGCCATCTATTGGTATAGGCGCTCCTCTAGTCACATCCAACCCACAAAGGAGCCTTTGAAATATGACTGGGAATAAATGCCAAGCCAGAAAACTCCTCCTTAAGGAGGAGTACCCATCTACAGACAGCTGTTTCGGGGTGTTTGCCCCTCATCAGTGTAGAGTAGGGTTTGTTCTGGCTGGCTAGTGAGAGACCTACTGAGTCAGTCAAGGGGGAAAGCATTCTCCTTAAGGAGAGACACCATGAAGGTGTGTGGCCATCATGCTCCACATTTCTTTTTTGAACATTTTGGTTATCAGATTTATGGTACATTATTGTGGCTGCCATACACCTATTGTTGGAGAGAGTGCACAGCACCCAAAATATTGATATTTTGAACCTATATTATATTAATTAATCTTTAATTTATTCACGGTCTGGGTGTAGAGGACCCTTTCTAGGCTGTGTGGCCACTCCTTATTGATAGCACTGTAAAGGTCCATATATACATTTTTACCTACCTAACGAACCATTTCATTGACAGATACTCATTTAAAGCAACAACAGTTCAATTGTAACATGATTTTATTATGGAGACATACACTGCTGCCCATTAGTGCTTAACAAAAAAAGATCCCCAATGCTTTCCATTAATGGAGATAGTGTGTGTTGAGTTAATGTGGGGGGGGGGTGACTACGATTCTAGTTTTGTCTATGTTGAGTTTCAGGAAGGGCTGGGACAACTGAAATAAGAGAACATGATCAATGGTGTCAAAGGCAATTGAGAGGTCTAGGAGAATGAGGATTCAGAATGAAACTAGATTGGGTGGTGAGTAGGTCAGTGGTGACCTTGGTGATGACAGTTTCTTAAGAGAGGAGGGTTCGGGAAACCGGAGGATCCAGGATGTGGTTGTCTATGAGGTGTGTAATGAGGCAGTAGCTTGGAGGTGAAAGGGAGATGCGCCGGTAGTTGGAGGGGAGGAGGTTGGATTAAGGTGTGATTTTTCTGTTAATGGGAGAGACAAGAGCATCCCTCACATTCGGTCCCTAAATCTGTTTATATATAATGGAACAAACATAATAGATTTGTGTATGCATTTGTGGCTTTGACTGTCATTATTTTGAAATAAATGGAGCTAACAGGTAAATGACGAATGAATGTATTTGAAAATGGTGTCCATTTGAAAAGTATTTATATGAATGGCAAATATTCTACAATTAGGGTTAGGCAGCATGGAAGGGATGTTCTCCATGTCACTCCGTTGGGCTGGCTTCTTTCAGCAGTTGACAGTATTCGCATTCTAGATGTCTGGAACAGCCCTGTATACAAAGGACTGGTTCGCAGAAATAAACCACATCCAAATTTTGATGCTATGGTTTTAAATCCCTTTGATCACATTTTCTTTTACTCCCATGGATTCTGTTCATTGACTGGCCTTCAGGAAAAATAACTTTTTTCTACTTTACCTTTAGTTTACATAAGAGTCTGCACTTTGGGAAAGTTATGCCAGCTCCTGTACCTAAGGCATTACATTGTAAACTGGGACGCTTGCTGCCTACAGGTACTAACTATTTTAAGCAACTATATTTCCTGGTATGAAAAAGCTTCCAAATGTTTGCTGACTTTCTACTTGATAGCATTTCTGAGTACCAGCTTCTTCTACAATGGCCAAGACTTGCTAATAGCTCTGTGGTCCAGGGGCTAATCCTACGGCACACGCAAATATGCATACAGTTCATATGTTCTACATACATGTGCACACCATGCGTCCCACCCAGTACATCTGGTTGTTTCAGCAAAGAGACCACATAGTGTATAAGCACGATGCAGGGTAGCCACTTGGCGACTGCTCTCCACTAGCACTTCAGAGCCACTTCAGAAATATTGGGCCCCGATACATCAAATTCCTGGGGCCCCCTCATATTTAATAAGCACATTGCCAGACATGTTTTCATACAATTGGGAGCATGCCTGTTTTCCCTTGAATGTATACCTACAAAGTAGAAAGCACTACAACTACAGAGACAAAAGTAAATTATATGTTTGTTAACCTCTCATGGGGAGGAGTGTGTTCAAACAGGACACATTGTAAATCGTTAAGGTGAGCCTCAACAAGTCTGGGGTTTTCTCAAGCCAGAACCACTGATGAATATAACCTTTGATCTCTGCCAACTTGATAATGTGATACCAACCCATTCACGGCATTTGTGTGTTTTTTTCATTTAGGGACGGGGCTTTGGGCGTGATTTGTACAAATCACACCCTACACCTTCATACTGCTGACTCTTGGTTTCTTGGTTTAAAACCCTAAAAAAAAGTATCCAAATCCATTGTGGGCCAGCTGACAAACTGGAAGAAAGGTGTTTCGAAAAAACAGTAAAATCAACCATTCTGACTTGTAATAATGATCCTTATTATTAGAATAGGCAATGCAGCAGACACAATTTACATGTACTCGCCGAGCTGGCTATGGAACGTCTGCAATACATTTACATAATGTGGTTTGAACTGATTCAGATAATTGTCCCAAACTTCTGGGTTACTCATATAATAAATGCTCCAAAGCTGACATTTTCATTAAACCTATGGGAGAGACACTACCCAGTTTCTCATCACAAAAGTGCTCCTGATTCATCACTTTCTCTTAAGTACATTTTTCATTTGTCTAAGCCAAAGGCTTTTAAGTGATTAGGATCCCCTTGATGGTACAATGCCGGTTTTACTTTCATGTTCTAATACCAATACTTATTGTATGTTTGTCGTATTAACATACAGTTCATAGCTGGGTCATTCTAAATATTATATATGATAGATATATTGCTTCTTAAGTTCTAAAGCTAAATGAATCATTAATTCAAATAACACTTTAACATCCTTCACCCCCCTTTGGCACCTCCCTTGTGACACCACTGGATATGACAATCCTTACATGTTCATATCATTGTTCATGTTCCCACCACACTAGATGTAAATGGCAAAGACATACCCATTATTTAATGTCCACCTTCTTTCTTAGGCCTGTGNCTCATATTATATAATATAACTGAAGAGGAAAGAGGATGATAGCATTATGTGACAATATTCTAAAAACTGTATTACTGATATATAACCAGATGGGGAACTTTTCATCAAATCTTGATGGCTCATGGTCAATCAGCTACATTTGATACTATACCAGTTCCCAGCATGTCCCCTATACTGCTGTCTACACCAGATAAATTCAACAGGAATCCTAAACACTGCCGGAGATTCTTTAATCAATGCAAACACGAGAGCTCCAAATGTTTGGAAAACACTTGTTCCTGACTGATTTGGAGGATGTTAGTTCAGGAGAACCTATCACTCCTCAAACCACAAGATGGCCTCATACCTCTGTGTCTTCTTCAGGGGATTGCCTTTATAGGCAAGAAGCAGAGAATAGTCTCTTATATTGTGTGAAGTTAGAGATTCTGGTGGAGTCTATTCTAGCCCCAATGTAGAAGCTCTCCATTACAAGATCATCCAGTTTTTAGTTCTTCTCAAGGCTACCCTTCATCCTAGGCCTGCCTTGGCTACAAACCTACAATCCCCATGTGGATTGGACATCTTCATAAATTCTCAGCTGGATTCCTCCGGTTTTCCCAAGTGTCTGCCTTGAGTTCTTTCTCAGTGCAGGTTTAAGTCCTCCAAGGATTCTTAGATTCCTGTCCAGTACCAGACCAGGACATTCTCTGCATCGAACATAGCACTTCACTATCAATCTTATTCCTGGATCCATTCCCCTTGTGGTAGAACCCACCCCTTGTCTATCCCCAAGACTCAAGCTATTTTCACCTACATCTCTGAAAACCTGGAACGGGGTTTAATATACCCTTCCACATTTCATGATGGAGTGTCATTCTATTTGTTAATAAAATAAACATATGGCTAACCCAGCTGGGGCAGAGCCACATCTGTCCAGCTGGATTAGCCATATGTTACCCTACCATACCACCAATGTGGATTCTGATTGTGGACATTGTGGATTATACCGTTAAAACTGGAACACACATCACATCCTTGGATAAGTATTTGTCTTTTTCTGATTAATACTCTAATTTACTATATTTACTGTTTAGTGTTCCCCTGATGAGCTCCTGGTTGAGGAACAGAAAAATAAACCTGTTTGATGTCGGGATTATTACATTAAGTTAATAATGATTTTGATGTGATGAGGGTAATAAAAGGGTGTTTAGTTAATGCTTAGGGTGAGGTTCCAGACAGGGTCGGTCTTATCACGGTGGTTACCCTGATTTGTTTAGGATAGGGTTGATTATTAGTGGTGAATGGATGGATTGTTTAGGGAAAGGGTCTAACAGGATTTTGCCCTATGATTTATTTACATTCCCATCTTTAGCTCACTTTTAGTCCCTTGAGAGGAGATATGTAATGGATGTGGATATTAATACTGGAAAATTAATCATGTTTTCTTGAAATATCAAATGTGTGCACCTTATTATAAATCCAACAGGGACCCTAACCTGCTAGACTAAACTTGGGCTTATATGTCATTGGCACTATCACCAATCAGCTGAAACCCTGAAAACTATGGATTTAGACATTTTATTTTTCACCCCTTATAACCCCTCCATGCTCATGGAGGCTGAACTTGAACGACATTGGGAGCATAACTATTCATCTCAGCAACCCAAAATACTATTTATTCCATACTAATATTGGTCATTTTTGTTTAGGTTTTACATGTTGCCCCCAAACTTACCCCTAAGGGTCTATACCCAAAGTTGGTGTACATTGCTTCAGGCTTTTACGTGCAGTCACCTGAGAGTTTCGTTACGCTTGACGCAATGGTTTCTCAGTCTCATGGGCACACTAGCTATGTGGTTAGCGTTAACTATGGATTTGACACTAATTTTTGGATGCTAAGTATGGTGTAAATAGGTATAGGTCCAGGAATATGAATATATATATATATATATATATATATATATATACATTTTTAGAGGGAGTGCTTTATACTTTTATTTTTTTTATTATTTTTTTATTTTCTGAATGCGGTACAGAATGACACAGAATCTCATTTATGTACAATCTATACCTACCCACCACATCATCTAGACTGGGAACATAACCTATTTTTATATCTGACTGGCATGTCTTGAAGACAGAATTTACAACAGCCAGACATCCAATTACACACCTCCTTCCTATACTTCTGCGCCATACCTAACAAAAACATGATAACCCAATTAGATGTAACCTTTCAAACTCTGTTAATATATGAAATAAATACTTTCACATTTGCAAATACTTTTTTTATTTTTATGTAAAAATGATTTTCACAATCCTTTGCTATCCAGAATAATACACATGATAAATGTGACAGTATAGAAGGCTGTAAGGGTGATCTATTCCCAAAACAACTGAGAGCTTTGCCAGGAAAATGTTCTGATCATTAACAGCCAGACAGACAGATTTGACTCTGGATACATTTGGGAATGTTTTAATTGTACTGTCATAAAAAAAGTAACTCTATAACCAAATGCATAAAATTATGCATGGTAAGCAATAACTATAATAAATAATGTGAACAGGCTACATAATACAAACGCCAAGAAAAAGTAAACTCGCAATGACTACTCCATTTATCATAGAGGAATGCAGGAGGTATTTTTACTGGGGAAAGCAGCGTTATTAAAACCCAGAGTCATTTACAATTTATTACTTGTGCACACAATGCATAACGTTTTTTTTATGTTTTCAAGCTCTGCAAAGTGTTTTATTTATGTATATGTACTCTTATATGCAAATAAGTTTATCAGATTAATTAAAATATGTTTAATGGAAGTCCCAGTATGCGCCTACAGGGTAGACAAGGTAGCCAACTTTTGCAATTGAATATCAAATATGTTAAATTATCATTTAACTTAACTAACATTTAAACCCATACATGCAAAGGTCAGAAGAACCTTTATGGTATATTTGCAGTGGGACAGGGTACTACATGTGAGCGTGTGTAATGCCACTAATTAATACTTATAACAATGTAGATTTTCTATGACCTTATATTGATAAGGAAATAGTGTGTTCGCTTGCTATACTGGTCCGCATAGTTTATACTAGAAGGGGTGGTAGAAGTTAATTTATAAGTGGAATGCATAAAGGACACTTTATTGTGAGTAATAACTGATTTAATAAAGATGCGTCCAGAGCAGCACAAGTCCTGAGATTGGATAAGTGAATGCAGGACTTGGTCTCTAATAATGTGTAAAACTGCATTATGAAAATTCCCATGCATACGGGGGGGGGGGGGACTCTGTGTAGACAGGAATCCGCATGGAGAACTGCTGACTCTCCCGGGACCTTATTTACATGAAATGACTGCGTGATTTGCATAAAACACGCCAAAGCCCCTCCTCCATGCTGACAGGCTTTCTGCTGGCCCCACCAGGAGAAACCAAATGTTGGAAACCCTGTGTAAATGCTGAAGCCCTTACTGTACTATTACCACCCTTTCCACCGCACATACAATATGATTCTACAGATCTACCTAGGGCGTGAACACATTGCATTTCAATAACGTCTAGATGCAGGTTGCATTATTACATGTGCCAAATCCTAACATCATGGACCATTACCTACATAGATATACTAGTATATTTACTTGATTTACTCTCTATATCTGCAAATAAAGACACACTGAAGGAATAAAACAAACTTTGTGTGTCACAAAAAATTAGGAGGTTTTGTAAAATTAAGTTCCCTTAAAGTGGCATCATTATGTGACCGTCTCGGGGGAAAAGAATGCTGCAGGGCTTAGTCTGTGACTGTGAGTTTATATTTGCAGTAATTTATACCATTTGCCATTAGAGGAATACAGCCACTGTAATTGGGGTGGATTGAAGTAATTAGGATCCATGATAGATAGTTTGGTTGATTAAATAAAATTGAACAGCAAGACTGTATTTAATTCCCTCAGTGGCTCCCTTCACATTAGTTTGGTAACTTGTTAAGAAATGTTCTCTTTTACCTCGCAAGCCAAGTATTTAGAATAAATGAAAATAGATCTTTACAAAAATATACAATATCTTATATACTTCCAATACTAATCATCATGTCCTATTTACGTTGCACTCACCCACGTGATCTTCTTCCACATTCTGCCACGTAACAATATACAACCACCAGTGATTAAATTATTATACATTATTCCCACCGATCACCACAAAGTAAACTCTGACGTTCACAAATAATACAATACAGCCATTTCAAGGCAAACTGCTTCATAAAGTCCCAGCTCCACTGATCAGTGATATATCCTGCAAGGAGGCACGACTAATAACGACTTATGACATTTTAGGGACTGCACTATGATAATGGTGTTCAAATATATCAAAGGATATAATCCAGTACAGGAGCATGGGATTATTATTTATTCATGTATTTCTTTTAAGGAAGGTGTGTTTTAGAAAACAAAGGCATTCATTTAGACTGGAGGGTGGTAGGTTTAGAAAAAATGGGAAATGTGTGTAAAAATTGCTTCACTGAGAGAGTAGCTGATAAGTGGAATACACACTGTAAGAGACAAACACAACAGAAATATTTAAACATGCTTGAGATTATTATTAGGATATCCCAAATTAAATGGAGGGTCAAATAGAATTTACATTTTTTATAGGCCACACTGGATTGAATTGGGGGTAAATCTGGTCAAGCGATTTCCCCGTCTATTGCGGTAGCTGAATCTCGCTCATTTTTATACAAGCTACAAGCTGTATAAAAAGATAAGCATGTTTGCGTAATGGGAGAAAGAGAATTGAACCAGCAACTAAGTGTTCTTTTTTTGTTTTTTATTAAATAAAAGAAGTTGCTGATTATATGTGATATTTCCATCATCACAACATATTCCCATCAATATGACAAACATATTTTCTTCAATATCCACTGAAGTAAAAGCTTCCACAATACAGATAAATATATCGGTAAATCAAATGTAGGAGTAGCAGAATCCCACAGATCCCAAAGTGTTATTAACCCCTGATCTACTATTGTAGAAAAAGTGTGGTATCTATAGATGGCCATACACTATAAGATAAATTGTTTCACGAGTGGGCAAAACCATGTTGAATTGCAGGGGAGGAAAATTGAATTAAATGCAATCAGTATTAAGCTAGGTACACACGGTAAGATAAAATGTGTCCAATCGTAAAATTTTTAAAGAGTGGGCAAAACCATGGTGAATTGCAGGGGAGGTAAATTGAATTAACTACAATCAGTATTACAGGTGAGCGATGATGTTTTTTAGAACAAGTGTAATAACAGTGTAACAGTAACGCTGGTCAGTATCTGTGTGCAACATGCAAAAATAAAGTATTCTCCCTGCATGCACACACTGACATTCATTTTACCTGCAATTCAACATGGTTTTACTCACTCTTGAAAAATCTTTCGATTGGAACAATTTATCTTATAGTGTATTCACTGAGCATTTTCAGGACATAATCCCTTTTTACCCTGCAGTTGCACCAATCTAATGATTAGTCTTGTACCATTTGCAAATTGCATTACCGCAGTGTAGTGTTTTATACAGATAAGCATAAGCATGAAATTTTAAGAGCTTTAAACAAATTTCTGACATCAAACCAGTTTCAGGAAATTTGAGTTTTTTTTCCCCTAATGATAATGACTAATAATAATGTACAATTAGTCTTAAAGTATTGCAAGTGTATATAGCTTAACCCAATATAGCTGTATTGTGAACTAAACCTCCTCTATATGTATGTGCTGACACATAGTGATATATATTGTTTGGTATGGNGCGCCNGACTTTCTCTGTTCCTTGTATTTACACATTGGTCTTTTTTGTCCTTGGCTGCACCTCATTCATATATAT
>JABWIB010002068.1:0-13908 GCA_016617825.1 Platyplectrum ornatum | reverse complement strand
GCCCCCACTAAGCAGGGACACTGCAGAGAGATTGAGAAGTAGGGTTGTTGCCCATAGCAACCAATCAGATTGATGCTCACAGTCTCCAGTATGCAAAATGAAATGAGAACTTGAATCTGCTTGGTTGTTATGGGCAACATCTCCACTTCTCAATCTCCCTGCAGTATCCCTGCTTTGTATATTTAGGTCTAAGTGTTTTGTTTTCCCAGCTTAGTAAATAGTTTTTAATGCCTGGCCCAAACATGGGGGCTACACCTAGTCTGGTGACACTGCGGTGACATAACGCTCCTGCTGTATTAAGGAGACCCCTAAGCAGCTCTGTTCAGACAATCGCACACCACTGATTAATAGAATAATTGTCCGATGTTCTGTGATAACCCACAGGAAGGATTCATGGTAGGGGCGTGGGTTTAGTAACATCGGGTTCTGATGCAGCAAAGGGAGCGTTAAAGGCTGCTTCCTTAGATCACTGATTTATGAATAGAGAGAGGATGCCACGGCACGTCCTATCTAATGCGTGTCACCTTGTTATTACAATGTCTGGTATTTCAATTCCTTAAATAAAGCNTTTCTAGAGGAACTGCTGAATCTTTTGGCACGCAGACATTTCCAGGCATCCAGCGATGATGCTAGATATACTATGCACAGGTCCATTATTCCAGGCATATAAAGATGAAGTAGACATAAATCAGTTACACGCTGGCAACCTNCACCAGCCTTTTCCAGTAAGAAAACCTCCTTCCTATCCTGGCATTCATTTATGTGCTGCCTAGTCGCTCCTGTGTTCAGGTGTCAGCTTAGTAAAGTGCTATAGATTAACCATGAGGCTGATGGGAGTACAGCCCCAGGCCTCGATCTAAAAAAAGGCCCACACATGCAATGTATCACAACAGCGTTACATGTAATAAAGCAGAGTACAGTGTGATAAAGGTGGTAACATAGTCCCACATATACACTGGCATCCAGGACAGTCACGATTGTGGGCCAACCAGCATGTTATATACAGGATATTGGTGATATCCTTGTTCCTATCACCAATAGGAACAAGGATGCCTTGGACCTACCTCCCTTGACATTATACCTGTAGAATATTGTACAATTGCTGATTTCCTAACTTCACATAATAGTCTGTATCAAGACCAACATTTATACTGCTCCAAAACCCATTAACATTAGGCCATTAGTACAGTATCTCTATGCAGGGATGAGGTACCTTTAAGACCCGGATAGACATGAGGCTCAATACATAAAGAGGTGATTATAGGAACATTGCCACCTCTCTACCACTGTAATATGACACAGAATCAGGCACCCGCATCCAGCTTCCTACTGCTATGTGTGGACTACATTGACGACGTTCACACCTTAGTTGCCAGAATGCTGTGTGATCATCTCACTGAGCAGAGCGTGAATGCGCCCTACCTAATACACTGGCTGCTATCTCGTGTCTCCAGTACCTCTCCCTCCACAGACAGAGAAACTGCTAATGAAAGGACATTAAACCTATGGTGCAGTGCAGGGGTGGGCAACCTGCGGCTCTCCGGGTCAAACTACAAGTCCCAGCATGCTTTGCCAGGAATCAACTATGTCTGTGCAGTTAAAGCATGCTGGGACTTGTAGTTCTACATACAGGGGGTGGTATATTGGGGTAAAGCTCTCCAGATGTTGTCAAACTGCTTGTACACAACACCTGGATAGTCGCAGGTTGCCTACTGGTTCATTTCATCTGGACCGGTTCATTTGTTTTTTATTCTGATATTTATAGTGTTTGACGTCACATATTTAAATTCACTTTACTTTTTCTGTCGTTACTAAATGAAATTGTCAGAAGCATTCTATATAGTGATGGGAAATGTAGCGCATAGGAAAGTCTCATTCATGTCCTCGTCTCCATCTCCCGCCATTACTCTCTCTATTAGAGTGGAAGCAGCCATCCCTCCTGACCGGCCACACGGAGATGCCACATCTCTTTGCCAACAGAACAGATTGTGGAATCCAAATGTTTTCTCCCAAAGGCCCCGGTTCATACGGGTGAGTGCACCGGACATACATAACGCAGCTCCGGAGATGGACGGGAAGAAGTGGAACTGCTGCGACTCATATGTATCATTTACCAAAGCACAAGATCATTCATGCTTATCACTAAACGTTCCATGGCAACTTTATATCCGCTATAGACCGATGATTCTGATACATAGAGATGAACAGAACAGTATATACTGCACTTCCAGCTGAATACACAGCAGCATTATACGGAAAGCCACGTCCAGGGAAACTCTACCTGATCACATTTTGTGGTGTATTACAGAGCACTATAAATAGCACTNTAAATGCTCCATTTCTGGTAAATGCAGCACGCGGGGGAAGAAGTGGTGAAATGACAGATTTTCTGCTGATACCAGTCTCCTATGTATTAAAGATAAATTGAATGCAAAATTGCTGGAGATCGGCAACACATTAAATGATGTTCAAAAGGATCGAAATCACGGGATTCTATCAAGTTGTAAGTGCGTGATTGTCATGGTGTTTTGTGCCTCATCTAGACACTGTCCTAGGTGCTGAAACGGCTCGAGTCAATATGTATATGTACAAATGAACACACTGTACAAGTGTCACATAAATAACACACACAGAAAAGCCACCAGGAAAACAACATACCCCATCACCTCCCCTTCCCCTCTTTCCCCAGTGCAGTTATAGTATTAGTGCTGGTACAGTCCTGCATTATACTGCCAGGTATGTTCTCTCAATCCCTAATTCTTACCCTAATCTGTCCTTTCTCACCATAATCCCCCCATTCCCAGTAGCCTAAACCCCAACATTTCTCTCCCCACAGCCCAAGCTTCCATCGCCCACAAGATAAAAGTAAGAAAGAAACAAAAATNATGTTTTTATTAAATATTAAAAATATTGTTTTCTATTTTTTCCCATTCGCAGTCAGAGATGCGTGATTAATCATAAGCATTGTTACCAATCCAGATGACAGTATAGAGGGGTGCATATACATGTGCATTCCCCCAGCACGTTCAGAAATTAGGCCATTTACCTGCTAAGAACCCTTCCTTTACATGTTCCCATACAGCCCCATGTGGAAGGCTCATGTGCGGATCCCAGGCACCCAGCCCACACTGTACAAATGAAATGACCCCCCCGGCCCCCCATAGCTAAATCCACGAGCACACTAGGAATACTCTCCCCATGGAGAGCAAGCTGATCATACAGAAACCAGTCCAGCGATCCTATGCTGTTCTGGGCATCTGCAGTCCAATCACACAACAAATGTATACACGCAGCATTACCAAATATACAACGTGTTTAGAACTTTTTCCAATCCAAAATGTAAAGCAACAGTGGAGAGGAGATATTGCACTGGCATGCATCCTGTCTACCCTAAAAGCAGCTCCAGCTCTGTATTATTTATGGAAGGCAGGTAGTAAGAGCAGCCTCCATTAAGACATAAATGTTTAACTCCCTTCATTACTGCAAACCATCACTCGATCAAAGCACACACACTATATCACCCACAATAAACACAACAAGCTGCGAAATATACACAACATTAATCCTAACTGTAAAATGAAGGAAGTGATCGTGTAGCATCGAAAGTCACTGGATGTAAGTTCTTTATGTCTTCCAGTATTCCATGTGCCATATAGTCTATCACACTACAGGCATGGCCATACACTATAAGATAAATTGTTCCAATCGTAACATTTTTCAAGAGTGGGCAAAACCATGTTGAATTGCAGGGGGGGGGGGTAAATGTCATTAGTCACAATCAGTATTACACGTGAGACATGATGTTTCCAGCCCAAGTGTAATAACAGTGTAACAGTAACGCTGGTCAGTATCTGTGTGCAACATGCAACAATAAAGTATTCTCCCTGCATGCACACACTGACATTCATTTTACCTCCCCCTGCAATTCATCATGGTTTTACCCACTCTTGAAAAATCTTACGATTGGAATTTATCTTATAGTGTATGGCCAGCTTATGCCATGCAACTATTTGGACTTAACTATCACATAGAGGAAGCATGTCTACAGGGGGTGTGTGAACCCCCACAATGACGTCATCAAAGACGCTGTTGCCCCCCATAATGTGAATACGGGGGTGGATCATCTTCCTCCCGCACTGCGGGGCAAGTCTCTCTGAAGTCATTAAGCCTCTGGAGTCTTGCCCAGATGTGCAGAAGAATGAGCACGACGCAGCACTTCATTTGTCATAATACAAAGTGCTGCATCATAATAATACATAATACATATATAATAATACATGATGCAGTACTCTGTATTAGGGCTGGCTTTTTGTCCTGTGTAATGGTAACGCGTCCACTGTTTACATATTTTTTATATTCTACAATAAAACGAATTCATATTTTACTGTTAAATATTGGTCAAACAGCTCTTGGACATATTTACACGCATCACTTGAACTAATAGGGGTTCTGAAAGCCTGACCCAGGTAATCAGTAATCATCATTCACTGCTTGTTGTGCTACACTTTCACCTGAATACAGAAAATATTAGAGTAGAAAGAAATGTTAAATAAAGGTCATTTTCATTTTGTCGGAATGTTGATTACCGCCATTGTACCCAATTTCTGTGCCGTCCCGTCTATTGCAATTAGACACTGCTGAATAATGGATAAGAATGTAAAATACATAGACTGAAAAACAAACAGACAGGGCTGGTGGCCAATGTGGAGGAGGGCGTCACAGGGTCATGAGAGGGTTATGAGGTCACTGCCAAATGTGTTATTTCTGTACCTTGATAGAGCGACATTGCTGATGACTGGTCTAACAGGGCTCATATGGTTATAAGAGTCCCAAACCTCCCAACAGGCTTTCAGCAGGACAGTCCCGCTTTGTTTTTTATACGATGTTGCGAGTTGCGGCAGCAAAAAGGGACGGGGCTTTGGCGGGGAGGGGGCAGAGTCGGGGTGTGCGGGGGCAAAGTCAGACGGGTCCGGGGGCAGGGCTTATGTGTCCTGCGGCCAGGGTTTGGAGGTATGGAGTCCTGGGCCTACATTTACTAAGCAGGGTGATGGCAGAGAAACGGAAAAGTTGGGATGTTNCCCATAGCAACCAATCAGATGTAAGCTCACATTGTCCAGTATGTAAAATGAAACTGAGAGCTTGAATCTATGGGCAACACCTTGCAATCTCCCTGCTTAGTAAATGTAGGTCTTGCAGGTACAATATAAGGATAATAATTAAGGATCACGTGGCTGTGTGTCTCCCATGTCAATCTATATGAACTATGGATAAGCTTAGAAATGATTTGTTGTGCTTAAGGGAAAATGTAAATATTACAGAAATTTGTTTGTCATTTGTTGTGAACACACCATGTTTGTATTTCGTTTTGTTTTCCATAAATGTTATTACGAGTGACCTGCAGTTTAAGGTTGACTTTTGGGGTCATGAAAACTGAGCATTAGCCAGGAGTTGGCGGAGAACCAAGAATTTAACCTAATTTATGTCCTACCCAGTAATGAATCTAAGGCAGAAATCCCCACTCCAGACATGAGGAACACTCCTTACCCTTTCCAGAAGGATATGCGATGACAGCTAATTATCCTCCAATTTTCCTAAAGGCTCATCACAGGATACATCTATCAGGTTGGACAGCTGTGGGATCACCCTAATTCCCTCCTTGGTGAGTAACAAGTCATTACTCAAGATATAAGCCAGGTACATTTACTATGAAGATGATTTCTCTGGAGTCCTCACATATGAATAAACCGCAAATCTATCTAATAGCCAATGCGAGCCGAGCTCTGAACACAACAGATATAAGTGTGGTTTTCCAACAGGTAAACTAACCCTTACTCTACAGCGCTGTTCCTATGTATAAATGGGGAGAGAGAGGAGGATAGCACAGCAATTTGTTTGCCCCTCTTGCATACCTGATATGAGCTTCCATCACATACTCCCATATAGGATCTATAATGCAATGTTGTAACGTACACAATGGGGGGGTATTTACTAAGCCTCGAATTGTGTTCCCTCTATTTGGCTGTTTTCGTATTTACTAAAGGCTGAATTTGTATAAAATCGGAGTTCCGAATGAATTCGTGTCCGAATTCGCGTTCGAATTACAGCCTCGAATTGTTCTTCGATTTTTCGAATTTGCCCTATCTCCGCCGTTGGCAAGTAGATTTACTAAAGGTCGAATTGTGAATTCGCCCTCGAATAGGACTGAATTCGCGGTCAGGCAATTCGATTGTACAGGGCTCCTGAATAGTGTCATTTTCCTAAGCAAACCATGATTTTCAAACGGTTTTACACCAAAACTGGCACATTTTCTGGAAGCCTATACATATGGTCACGCTAAAATGTCTGTAGGAGGCTTCCTGTATCAAAACGTTAATTTTATAGTGACCCATACTATACATACTGCTATAGGTGCTGTTCACAAAAAAAATGTCCATCAACTGTCCGTAAAGAAAATTGGTGATACTGCCTGTGGCAAGAATGGGACAGGCTGCCTCACGAAGTCATCCATCAAATATCGAATTGTCATGTTTAAAACAGTGACGTCATGCTGAATACGAGGCACGAATTGACTAAATCGCGGGTCCGAAGGCATAATTCGCCGCGAATTCAGGCTGAATTTGCACCCACAAATCGGACCAAATCGCGCTCGAATTGATTCGGACATCCAAATTNGAACCTTGGTGAATACTTAAAATCGAGCCCCGGATCGAACACAAAATCGCCTCGAATTGGTCCGATTTAAAATCCCGAGGACAATTCGAGGCTTAGTAAATACCCCCCAATGAGTCTATTTTTCACTTGCGTCTAGAACCAGTTTAATATTATTTGTGTATAGCGTAGATCTTTTAATCACTGCATGTGACGCGTCTTCCACTCAACCCATCATGCATTTTATTTCCTCCCTGGCCTCTCTTGGGAGTCTTAAGACACTCTTCATATCATAATGAATGTAAATTTAAGGTTTTATTTAAGGTTTTCATACAAAACCACAAAATATACAGACATCTGTATATTTCATACATATGGCCACAAAATATACATACATCTGTATACCACTGACTTTCTGCAACATATATAGAGAGAAATGGATTGCTCATTGATTCTCTCTGATATCTTCGCATTAGTCATGAGAACAAATTATATATTACCATCTGTAGTACTATTACACACCAATGGAAGCTCTACTAATGTATGCCAATTTCCATTTTACTCATTAACCATCCAAATAATTACACTTCTTTATAACCTTATCAAAGGTTATAGACAAGGCAGAGGCAATTCCTAGCTTGCATCCATAGGCATAGTAAATACCTTGCACAGTATGATGGCAGTGAATTAGGGTACGGGTGCATTTAATAGATTCTTCATGATTATATTTTACGTTTATATTAAAAGGTGAAAGTGGATCAAATAGATCTTTATAATTCGTATTATTATAATGCATACCTGGGCTCGAAGTGGGGCTTTCAAGGTGGTGGTATGGCGCTAAGCCCCTAAGTCAACGGTATACAAATTATTAAAGGGGGCGGGGCTTATCGGGAGGGTCAGGACCCTGATGCATACAACAGACCCAATCCAGACTTCCAAAAACCTGGGCATTTTCTCGGTGTCAGCATTAGATTTTGTATTCCGAGCATGCCAATAATTGTAACTGGGACACAATTCCTTTGACACGTTGGGTCGCTTGTAATGGACAGTAAGGGCGGGTTTTTGGATGTGAATGGATCCTATATATGAATAGCTGCATGTGAGCAATGGGAGTGACAACCCAAACACTCCTGAAGATGTGTGGATGCAGCAGGTAGACCCAGGGGCGGCGCTAGGTCTGCGGGCGCCCTAGGCAGACCTAGCATCGCGCCCCCTGCCAGCAAATAGCGTCACGGCGTGACCCAATTCTAACCCGTTGGTGGAGGGCGACGGAGTGGAAGAAACATTACCGCCTGCCCTCCCGGCATTTAATTATACATCGGGAGGGAGGGCGGGCGGCAATGTTTCCTCCACTGCGCCGCCCTCCTCAATGATACTTTTATTTTACAAATGTTTATTTTCTTTACTATTTTTTTTTTTCACAAATATGCCGCACCCTGCCGGCCGGCCGCCCTAGGCGCCAGCCTAAGTTCGCCTAATGGGAGCGCCGGCCCTGGGTAGACCCCGGTTGGCGCTGCATGTGGAGCTCTGAATGCATCTGGTCCAAAATATCCAAACTTAATCTTTTGTGATTAGTTTAGTTCAGTGCTGGAAGCGAGCCGGTATACACCGGTATGGTATACATACTGCCACTTTTTCCCTGACATGTGTTGCCCATTGTTTAAGCCCTGCCATTCCAGACCCGAGATTTTGTGTGATAAATGCTCCCTCCTCCTCCATACCCCCACTTATAAATACCCACTTCAAGCCCTGGTCAAGAAATGACTGAATATGCTATGTTATGGAGAATTAGGACAGGTTGTGCAGGCATGCAGTGAGTGAATTGGACATTCTGTGTAGGTGAACCTTTTTGCTTAATGGTCCATGCTGCTCCATATTGACATAGACACCTGTAAATTCAATAAGTCTACATTTAAGAGAAGCATTTCCTTTACGAGAAAACAGAATTGAGGACTGGCGCTGGCAATTCAATACTGAAGTATACTGAAAGAATGACATTCAATATGTGAACTGGCCTTTTATGTGAACACACACAGATGTCAAGAGATGAGAATGTCAAGGAATTGTCAGGTTGGATCACCTGCAACATACTGTATTATCTAAATAATACGACTGAAGAAAGCTGGATTGTAGCTTATACTAATATAGATATGTTCTTTCTGTCTTCATTAAATTATTTATATATATAAATATATACTTTGGGTTGTACTGTCTAGTTTCCAGAATAATATCATTATCAGGATCCATCATCTCAATTCCAATAGGTGGATTATCAATAGCAAGAGACATTGGATTTGGAATTGGATGTGGACATAGGGAGTTACAGGGGGAGTAGCACATTGCGGCCGAATTTGTGTTTTTCGGCTTGTTTTTTAGCAGTATTTTCGCAGTGTGCATGCACGCGCATTGTGATTATTCAACAACTCCGACTTTTTGCCTGCGCCTGGCTAGGGATGGTGCAACTGGTATATTTGCTATACTTTGCTGATTACCTATTCGAAATAGCTGCAGGAAGTCTTCCCTGGGCTGCACTATGGTTTTGCCCTCCTTTAAATACTGCACACAACACAAACAAGAAATAGAATAAATAGATTAAGGTAGCACTCGTGTTGAAGGGCAGGACATTCCTACATTGAGATTTTACCACTTGTGGCCCCCTGCTACGGTCCTGTTATTAGTATTATCAGATCATTTGCTCTTTGTCTCATGCCACAATGATTCTATGTACTGTATAAAGCTAAACCTTGTCCTGTGTAATGGTAACTCTCTTTGTATTTGTGTAAACCTGTATTCTGTATTGTGCGTCTGATCCCTGTATGTATCTGTGTAGCCAGCTGCCTTTATACTGTGTGTCTCATGTCTGGCTTTTCTCTCTGTGTAGTGTTATGATTTTAAACTATATTCTTCCTTTGCTACACCTGGTACTATTCCTAGTGATCTACTAAGTGTCTCCACCATTAGGGTGAAATGTAGGTGTCGCGCCTTGTTGAGATGATATGTACCACGTATAATAAGATAAGACAGTCTGATATAATAGGAATATGGAATATGGAACCTCCTAGTCGGCAGCCATTGCGGTACCGCAGGAGATGAAAGTTACGATTTCTTCCTATTAGAAGCTTGGCTAAAAGTCTAACCCTGTGTCATTCCCACTACTTTGTGCTACTTGGGCAGAAACAAGGACCATGTGTCATTGTCCAGTACATGTGTCCTATAGTACATCCTATCTCTGAGACTTACCAAGACCCAAAATCGAGCCCATGTCTAATAGGAAATACTCCTTGTACTGTTCTTTACTTCTTCCCCTTAACACTTTAAAAAATGCTACCACCTGCGATAGGGATGAAAGCCACTGTGACAGTCCCATTTCCACGACCATACAGCCGGCAGCGAAATGTCGATTGTGTCTCTTTCGACAGCGTTAGTACATGGAAAGTAATTTTTATGAATGGAGTAGTATGAAGAAAGGCACACTATGACCATTCATAATGCCGACAGCTCCTGGAGGCACAGGGGAGGGGAAGGCTGGTTCCACTGTAAGAATCAAAGAAGTGGACCAACAAATACATTCCATTCACAGACACATACAGAAACCATAACGGACTTGCACTGCCCTCTCAACAACAGCTTGCACCTCACTTAATGTAGAAATCNCTTATCACAAAGCCTCTAACATATATGGACCTGATGCCCTAAAATTGCCATAGAGGGGTTCAATAATGGTGGTTCTCTGGTGACATGGAAACTTTCTTTCAGCACTAGGATAAGCCATATTCCTCTCAGAGAAATCTGTGGATGATTAAACATGTATTTTATGCTGGTTCTCTGTCTGCTCTCTCTCTCTCCTTTCTGTCTGGAACAGATCAGATAAAATGGCAGCCTGCTCTGGCTCAGTGTGTGCCGAGGTCACTTTTACCATCACCGCACATTGCCACAGACGCTGAACTACAGACATCAGTGCAGGGTAAGATTCCCATGCTGCCATCATTGTCACCTATGTCACACAGGTGTCTTCCTGCGTATGGGAGGGTGAATTTTGAGGACCCTGCATTTGCCCTGCTTCATCAGGTAGGACATATGTATGGAAGTGATTCCAGGTAACTATTTTTCACTATTCATTGGCCCTGCTAAATCTGTAAAACTTAAACTAGAGTCAGTAGCACCCTGTCTTGACATAATGGGAGTGTGTGTCTAGTTCTCTGATAGTGCTATGGGCACAGTATGCATGGCACTACATTGTCTGGCTCAGTGGTCATAGTGGAAATGTAGTAGTGGTGGTATGGACATTTAGAAGTGGCGATATGGAAACAGAAAATAATAGAAGTGAATAGGGATTCATAGCATACCTCCATAGGAATCCCTACTACCAGCTCTAGTTTGACTGTGGCCACTATATTTCCATAAAATATATGCTAGGCATGAGCATTAAGCTGTCAGTGATTGGCAGGTTCTTTATAGACAGATATCAGTGCTGTTACTAAATAGCNTGCCAGCAGCTGATGTCTTAGTACTGCTCCAAGCTGGTATGCTGGCTGGTGCCCATGCCCACTTTGGTACCTGGCTGTGTCTTCTCCCACCCTTGGATGAAACATGCATTTCTGCACCAATCCGAACACGTCTCCTCTGGTCGGGATGGTTCATATGTATGCAATGGGAGACTGCTGCAGTCAGTCATAGTGTAAAGACACTATAGATAGTAATACTGGACTTGTCATGGTGTAACTGAATGTGTCCACTCCCCTGTCCCCATATAGCATGGTTTACATAGAAGAACTGCTAAAAACAGAATCATTTACAAAAATCAGACTATATATTTCTATTTATTTTATTTTATTTCTGCCATTACGGGGTACTGTCTGTGTTCTTGACAGGTGTTCCAGTGTATTCCTTATGTGTAAACACACAAGCTGGAAGTACAATAGGACAGCACATGAAAAGAGTGTGGGAAATACAGAATCAAAAGCCGTACTATAAACATTATCTTCCTGATCTGTATCCCGGTCACAAATATTTTCATTACTATGTACAATAAATGGTTTTGTTTGTTTGTTATTAAAATGTCAATATAAGCATCCACATATGTTCTATAACATGAAAAGCGATTGAATTCTATATATTTACCTGTTCCTGTGTTAGGGAACGGTGTATACTATGAACACACATAGATCCATTTACATCATATAGAGGCAAGCAATCCTTTCAATGAGTGGACCCAATAAACATGTGCATAGAGCAGGTATAACAATCTATAGTGTCTCTGCATATATTACATTTATAAGCATTTTACGTTCCCAGCATATGTGATGTAACATTACCAGAATAACACTGTCATTCTACGTATGTTGGAAAGTCGTCAGTTAACCTTTACTCTGTCTGTTTCATAAACGTGACACCAGTCAGACGCAATATATTGACATTAAGGTTGTTTTTTAGATTGGCGCACCTTGGGCTGGCTTACTATTATAGACGCAATATTATAATGATAACTCTTATATTCGGCATTACCATAACCTCAAGTCTAACTGTAACCTCAAATCTAAGCCTGAGCTCAGCCCTAACTACAAACAGGAGCTGATGACTTACCTTTGACTTATGCAGCTTCAGTGGCAGAACACATGCAGATACTAAACACTGAAGATTTAATTGCGCTACGTAGTCTCCATAACGCCTCATTTATCACATTTTTTTTACACTCTTTAAACATACGCTTTTTTCACACTTTTTCCAGCGCACAATTGAATCTGAAAGTGCAGATAACGGATAGACAGCAGCATGGGTAAGGAATTTATTAATATAAATATTTAGTGTTGATTTTGCTTACGTCATGTTCATTGTATTTTTTGGACTATCGACCAATGATCTTATGGTATCAGTTGTGACTAGGACTATCGACCAATGAGCTTATGGTATCAGTTGTGTCTAGGACTATCAACCAATGATCTTATGGTATCAGTTGTGTCTAGGACTATCGACCAATGATCTTATGGTATCAGTTGTGACTAGGACTATCGACCAATGAGCTTATGGTATCAGTTGTGACTAGGACTATCGACCAATGATCTTATGGTATCAGTTGTGTCTTTGTCAATGTTATGATCATCACCATACAAACTGATATATGTAGCATCATATCCCAGTATCATTAACTAGACTGCAGCTGATACTTATGGGATTCGGTTACTTTATTTACAGCTATGAGAAGAAGAAGCAGATTATTTAATCCAGACTTCAAGGATTCCCAAAGGGAAGATCTAGTTGAGGGTTCTGCTGGAGTGTGACGCTGGCTCCAAACAATTGCGATGACAGGCTACAATATATACACATGTTATTGTTCTCCCAGTTGTCAAGTAGACATTTTGAGGTAGGGTAGAGGTGTTGAAGATCTGTGTGTGCAGGAGGCATGGTAAGCACAGATGTGCAATGAGTTGCCAGTAGCGGATTCCTGCGCATGATGACTATGGGCACCCTGAATGCAAGAGAATTGGATCTTAGGATACAATCCTGTTTCATTACGCCCTGCCCCCACCTTGCATTGTGTGATCAAGAACCTGTCAAAAGATCAGCCTAGAGAAATGACTGCTGCAATTCACCAATAAAGGCATTGATCATCTGCCATAGTGCAGCTGGGGGCTCTGATCTTCTATGTGACGACCTTGTTATTTCTACTATAGTATAGATTATTTCAATAAAAGTGTTCTTCTTGGATTTGCATAACTACATGCACTGTGCACTGATCAATCAATGAAATTCATTCCCTAATTCCTGCATAGACTGCTGCGCATTACATCCCTTCAAATGTCCTCAACATGGAACCGGATCCAACTTCTGCTAAGACCCAAAGGACAAGGCTTTCCGCTCTTCTTAATAACTTCCCCAGCGCTTCTCTCACACGGACATGAGTTCTAAACCCTTCCTTAAGTCCCACATACACAGCCTTATGTCCAGAGTTATCATACAGAATTATATCCTTAGCCCAGATCATAATGTACAATGTAAATGACTATCCCGCCAACCAACGCCAATTTTGCGTACCTACAGTGAAGTACTGAGCATGTGCAGAGCAATTTATACAGCCTGCATGATCTGTGCTGCCATGTGTAACAGGCTAACAGCCTGGATCCAGACTTCCGTACTATTGAAATTGTGAGCGAGTGGGTAAAACCATGTTGAATTGCAGGGAAGGTAAATTGAATTAATTGCAATCAGTATTACAGGTGAGAGATGATGTTTCCAGCACAAGTGTAATAACAGTGTAACAGT
>JABWIB010002067.1:18194-46032 GCA_016617825.1 Platyplectrum ornatum | reverse complement strand
TAATAATATACCAAAAAGAATGCACTTTAAAGAACTATAAATAAAGTATTTGATTTAATGAACAAATAAAGCAGAGTATATAGTTGAAACTAATGANGNAGAGTTTGGGAGAACAAANCAGGTGTAAGGGTAGACNTGGGCAGAAGTCTACACCTGCAACTATATAAGCAAATGTGTAAGTGTCAGAGAGAAGAATCGTATTGTGTGGATTGTCGTGTGTTATCCATGGCAGCTGTAACATTGTACACGCGTTTCACGAGAAAAACCAAAACCAAAAGAGTTGTCAATTTGGTTAAATTTTTAGCCTATATATTTCATTTATATTTAACAATCTAGAAACCTCTGTGTTCCATACACTTACACTGTTATGCTAAATAGGCTGCATTTACATACAATGTCTACATAAACACACAAAATGCTTGCCACGGGTATGTTTAAGAACATGTACATTTTAATCCAACTCAATCCAAAACACTTCCAAATGAAATACAGACATTTGCAGGTAAAGATCACTGTCTTCATTTTACTCCACAAGTTCAAATATATAATGTCATCCATTTAACATAGCACTGGTTATATGTCATTTCTACTAAAACTGCGATTTTATGCGTACATACAAATGTTGATTCTGTATTTTTCTTTGTGGACTGTAAAACCTATTAGCCAGTTTTATTTTGTACCTTTACCANCTGACTGTACAATGTAACCACTAACACTATAATAATACCATAAAACTACAATATACAAACAGGATATACTACTATCTCTCTCTTTGGCCATTACATTCAAATTCCCTAACAAAAAAAAGGTGTTAAAGGATATATAGAGACAGTACAATGAAAGGTAGCCATTGAGCTCAAGTAGTAGTCATCGAAGGAGCTAGTAATGTGGAGAGTTCTTAAGCTACGGGATGGTAGCATTTAAAAGAAAATGAGTTTAGTCTGCATATATTCTGTTATGCTAAAAGCTAAGGAAACCAAGGAAAGGACACGTNTCCCTTTTCTCCTTTGGACATATTGTAGCAACTGGTTTAGTGACAGCGCGGAGAGCAGAGGGAGAAGACATAGGTAACTCTCATTAGGGAGAGGGTTAGACATCTTAGAGACTTAGCTGCAGGATCCTGCTCACTAGTGTAGTGGTTTGTGTCCGCCTGTACAGGGTTCACACAGCACCCCACAGAACACTGGAAATATTAATATACACTGCAAAATACAGTTTATTGTCATTCTGTAGCATATACTGCCCTCATCTGGCTTTTCTCTTCCAACCAAAAACACAAGCCGGATCAGTCTGGAGTGTCGTTATATCCTTATGCATGTGCAAACAGTACAACAGAATCATCGCTGAAAAAGTCCATAGGAACATGTNAGCATGTGAATACATTTACAGTCAATGACACCATCATACATGACGTTAAAAAACTCAGCATTGAAATGTCAATAGAAATATAAGAAGAGTTCATCTTTATAATGTTCTAAAAGAGAAGAAGAGAGACCGTTTTATTTCTGGAAACTCATGTCCATGTTCAGTGTCATTTACAAGTCATCTCATGAGTACTGACAATGCTATTTAAAAGGGGCTGAAACATGTAGCTAAAGTGCTTTAATAAACCGGTGACTGAATATCCCATGGTTTGCCTTGTTTTTAATTTTCACAAACATCTCTGTCTTGTAAGATATAAGATACTTTCATCTGCAGTATATATACAGCCTGAGCAACCTCTACCATGCAAGTCAGGTCCACAGGTGAAAGATACTTTATATAACCTTTCCTTATTAAGTGAGAACGCACTGCAGATCTCACCCTGTTCTATCTGCTAAACAGTTCTTTTAATACTATTTCCAAACTGCCTTAAACTGTGGACTGACAGCAAACAAAACCTAATGAACCAAAATAACAAACAAACGTAATAAAATACAAAACAAAAAAGGGTAAAAAGTTAAAGCTCGACGAAAAGCTAAGAAAATAATACCATAAGCACTGAACGCATCATAAATGCATCCTTTCATTGTAAACTATGCGGTGAGTGGAATATACACTCCGACATAGTTACTTATGTAACAGTTTATATTTAATTTAATTCTTCTTGCGTCAATGTATAAATGCAACCGACTATTACATCCTTCACAACAATTACATGAGTTTCACATTTATTGTACAGAAATGTAATGCCCTGCGGCTCGGCCACTTGTGTAGTAAGGACAGGTGCCGAGCACTGGCATGAGCTCTGGGCCATCACTATAAGGGCGCTCCTAATCTACGGTTCTGCTGAATGGTCATGCAGATTGAGGGAATGAGAACACATTCACAAAGCACTCGTTTCCGAGATGTCACAACGACCGGCCATAACAGCCGCTAACATGAAAACAATGTTCATGTGGAAAATGGAACCTGGATGTTCTCTTAAGGTCAGTTTATTTTTCTTGCAGCAGAGCGGGGATATTTATGTTCCATCCTATGGCCTGGCGATCAAAGCCGCACGTGAACAGGTTGCATGTAGGGTGATCCTCGCTCCAGGCTGAGCAGCACACCATTCTGCGGTGACCCTGAAACCAAANAGACAGAATAAATACTTACATGTCTAGCACTGATAACTCACTGGACTATTATAATAGAAAGTGTATAAGGTGAGGATTAGTCANGGGCATCACAACATCAGGGGGTGCCGATCTAGAGTCAGTGACACCCCTTCATAGTTGGGATGGAGGGGGTGCACTTTGATCCCCTCGTCTATAAAAGAAGTTCTTATGCCTATGTGAAGGAGATGCAATCACACGACGAGTGAATATCAATGCGATAACCTCTACACAGCTCGTATATTTTCAAAAACTCTTTCACATTTCANATCCTGGATAAGACTGTATTAAATATTTATTCATCTACGATAATGAATGATGGGGGTGATGCTGGGGAGCACACAGAAGATCCTTGTAACANATTTAGTGTCAGTAACGTGGCCCCACTCACCTGTCTATTGCTGCGAGGAAGTCGCGCTAATCTTACTCCTGACATGTCGAACAGCCGCACCTGTCTGTTGTCATGTGGAAGGGCAATGATCCTTTGGCTGACAGACACACTTATCCTGAGAAAGACATCAAGAAACACAAAATAAGAGCTAATCTAGATGGAACAGATCTCTCCTGAAGCATTGCTCTATATTTCTATCACTTTGAGTTAGCAATAGCAACAAACTGATGCGTTCTCCCCACTCTGAAGAGAAATGGAATAAGACAAGGTAAGCCATAACACCAGGTAGATTNTATGCAAACGGACATATGCAGGACAGCCTTTACCAGAGTAATGCATGAAAAGCATGAGGCGCTCAGACATTGGTTACACAATCTATGGCGAGCCATCAGGTGAATGCATGGNTGCCATAGTTTTGTGCTATGGTTGAACCTCTTAGACATGGTGATATGTCTACAGAGTTTACAAAGCCTGGAAATCTATCACTTCTAACGGGGCCATAATTGTATAAAATAAAATATACTGCATCTCAGAGGGGAGGAAAAATGAATGTCAGTGTTTGCATGCAGAGAGAGAACTTTTACACAGACACTGACCATTGTTACGGTTACACTGTTATTAGACTTGGGCAGAAACCATGAACTTTAATACTGTTTGCAATGAATGATATTCACCATGGGCCATTAAGGAATCAGGTCCTCATGTTCTGGCTGTATTTTGGACTTTTCAATGCCCCGTGCCATACACTACAGTGTCCGGCCAGTCAGCCACTAACTACTAGCCCAGACTCCATGTTATTCATGTAGTATAAGAAGGGAAACTACTGCTGGAAACCACGCTGTTCTATGAACAATGATTGNACTGTACTGTTAAGGTATTTTACTATCAACTAGAAAATAAATGGTATGCCCACATACCACCTACAATATATCTGCTTTGGTATACATGGTTAGAGTCAGGNACCAATGAAATGTACCCTTACAATAAGCTCAGATAGCCAAGCTCTAGGCCTATTAGGATGGCTGTATGGAGAGAAGCGTTATCCCTCTGCGTTTCATGTTTACTAATGATACATGATAAGATGCTGATCGGGGCTGGCAGACGTTGTGTGGATTTGTATGAAGCAATTTATGGTCACTTTGCTGGTAAATGGACAGCAGGAAATCCTGAAGGAACATGCTCCTTATAAGAGATTCATTTAGACTCCTATCTCATTCACATGATCTCATCCATAAACGGTGAAAGATTGTTTCATGNCAATTGTTCCTTCTATAGAAATCCTTTATCCACGGGAATGTCTTTAGGTTTAGAAATAGACTGAATATTATCGGTTTTGTAACCACGTATCTATAGATGAATAANACTGGAAAGCATTGCTTCACCATGGAGATCATTTATTAAAACATTTCTAACAANGTAACAGCAAAGTGAAGCCCTGACTGCTAAATATAGGTCCCAGATCATAATAGTCGTAAAGCAATTAAGACAATGGGGTATTGAGTTGGCGAAGCACAGCGGCTCAAGTGTTATGCACTCCTGCCTCACAAGGTATCTGTGTGGAGTTTGTGTGTGGGTACATGACACCAGGATAACTGGCTGTGGACTGCAAATAACTATAGTCTGTGGGTCTATCGGGGAACATATACAGTAGCCTCCATTGTGATGGACACATTTTCTTAGTGCTATTAAATAATAATAATTGATGTATGTGGCCTAGGGAAATGACTTATTATGAACTTATCATATCATTTACAGGGGCAGACATGACAATGTGACTTCATCTCGTATGTTTGTATAACAAACAAGGGGGAAAACGTTCTAACAGAGCGCTGAGCAGTCATCTTATGTGCAGCTCCGGTGATAAATGAAACGCCAGCCCATTACATTAATGTCTCAGCTCATTCGCTTGTCCTATTTCACACTAGTGAATTCTTGGCTGGGAAGTGGATGAAGTATGTTCAGATTTTATTTATATAAAAGCTGCGACTAAATCAATGTTGCTTCCTCTTGCAGCACTGAAAGGTGATTACAGTGTGTCTGTAACCGGTGAAGTGCATATTTATGATTGCATAACAATATTACAATAGATCCTTTCCCAACGGACGAGGACCACTTTGTACATTAATAAAAGTGTACTTACAGGAATCAAATATAAGAGTCCAAAACGTAACATTTCACAGCAATATTCAGGCAACGTATTGTTTTTAATTGTAGGATTTGTGGGTTATTTTGAAGTCTCCTCCCAATGTATTTGGGATATTTGTTTAATATCAAGTATACTGATACATGGAAGCACAGCCATACCGTGCTACCACTATACAAGGGGGCATGCTTTTCAAAGGCATTTTCAAGTGACACCATGCTAACCATACTAGGTGGTAAGTGAGGATGCCATAATCAAGGCAGGAGGGTATTAAAGTGAATCAGGAATAACAACCTTAAGAGTATTTAGGAGATGCCAGGCATGTAGCCACAGTGGTACAGAGGGGAAGCCATGGAATCTGCTACCACCCCCTGCACTTCTAGATAAGTGTCAGAGGATGACAGCTTTGCAGAGCTCCAGCATTACACATGGAGTGCAGAGCACAGATTTCAGCGGTCATCCTCTGACAGCTTCTGTCGAGCAGATGGAGCAGCTTAACCCCGCCTCTGGAACATGACTCCGCCCATTCAGACTCAGGCCCGCCTACTCACTTGGGAGGCGGTCACATTGCGCCCCTGAATTTCTTCTTACCTGTTCACAGCAGCGTCTGTCCGAATAGTGGCAATGGGCGATCTCATGTTCTTTAAATCCCACACTTTCACAGTACGGTCATCACTTCCCGACACAACATTGTCCCCCACAGTGAAGACAGCAGAGGTCACAGTGCTAGAAAATACATCAATAATCAGGGTTAAACATCTAATGGGAAAAGTTCATATTTTACTACCTTTATGGAAGGTGCGCGCCCTATTATGAAAGGTGCACATAATATAACGAACATGTAATAGTTGCAAATAGAATATGAAAAATATCTATTATTATTGCCCTCAGCAAAGGGATGGTCAGGTCTGTAGGAAGATGGCCAATACTACAGATTGTTATTATTCACATTTTTTATTATAAGACGCCACATAATTTCTGAAACAATGTACATAGCGAGTAGTACATACATAGCATGGGGCACAGAGTAATAGTATAGAATAACAAATATGCAATATATGTATAGCATGTAACAGTACAATACAGTAACAAATACAATACACACATAGCATGAGGGTACAGATCAAACTTGCATATACAAATGTGCATAAAGTCTGAATTTTATCCTACTTAGAGCAGGGGGGGGGAAGGGGAGCACATTTTCTGTCCAAAACCCATCACATTAATTCAGGTTTGTCAGCTTATCCTTCCAGTGCATTGGATTTCCTGACACAAGCCGTAGCAGGGGTCATGCACATCTATTTCTGCAAATTTTGTAATTTTAATTTAAAATGTCAGTTGTTTCTGTCATTTCCTGGGTACTGTGGGAATTTGATTTCATGTTCCATTCAGTCTGCTGATTAGAGATTAGCACTATCCAGGTCACAAAGGCCCAATTTACGCAAGGCCTCAATTTAAACTGACATCAAATTAGGTTCTAATTAGGACCCGACCATACTGCATTAATGAGACAAAGTTGCTTAATGTAATTTCAGAGTGCAACAGCATTCCTCATAAAACCATACTGCACCTAAACACCTTCTGTCCTCCCTTAACCCTTTCACCGACGAGGCACTGAAGGTATTAAACGAGAAGGCGCCGACGCACAGATAAGGTTTCCAACGTTGAATTAAACGAAAGTGGAGGAGTTTTTCCTACAGCAGAACATTTTAATACATTCTTAAGACACAATTCTGCTTTTATTTACATACTATATTATACAGCTAGTTTTCCTAAACTAGAAGTAAACGTGAACGGAGTTAATGAAGCATATACATATATATACACACACACACATACACACATTATACACATATGTTGTAGGCTAGACGGCATGTATTAATGAGCTCTCCTTATTTATTTTGGTGAAGTCATTTCAATCTTCAGCAGGGCCTAAATAAATCCACGTTCACACTGACAACCCGGGGAATCCAGTGGTTTTCTACCCGGGCAGTTTGCTGGGGCTCTGAAATTCCCAGCTTAGTAACCCTGTTCACACTGCCGAATATACCCCGGAATTTCACAAAATACCCTGGTCACACTGAACATGCATTGTTGTTAGGTGAAAGATGTGATTTATCATAATAGGAGCTCTGATTGGTTTAAAAAAGACAAAAAATGTAAAAATAATAAAAAAAACACATAAAATAAACACATACCTGTTATCTGCTTCATTTAACTGTTTACAGCCCTATAAGGTCTCTCTGCTCTCCAAAGCTCATATCTGTGGTTTGCTTATTGAGTTCTAGCGTGAAACAAGTTCTGCCATAGACTTACATTGTGGGTACTAATGGGTGCTGTATCTCCCACCACAACACCATCAAGCATCCATTAGTACCCACACAGCGGTGGCCATCAGCAGTGTAGACATCATGACTGTGTGTGAGGTTGTATACACCAATCACAGCTATTTAACCAATTTTACTGGACTGCCCAGGTAGACGAGCTCAGTGTGAACGGGGTATAAGGGTCTCATAAAGCATTTACAGCTACCATGCATAGAAACTGGTGTCATGACTGGCTCGCCAATAAGGAGGCAGGTATAAGATTAGTAAACCTGATTAGTTATCTGGTCATACTACCAGTTTACTGTTTGTAAAGACGGATAAACACGAACAGTTTTTAGAACCGTCATCTCTAAATAAAACAATTATATTTATGAGGACGGGAGGGAATATGGGTTTAGAATGGGCTTGGTCAGTGGTACTTTACCTGCTTCCATAATGGGCAACAGATACACACCAGAAAAGGGTTTTGAATCACTGCTCTAAAGGAACCATGTGTATACCTACTGTACTGTAGCACTGTAGAGTCAGGATAACAGCGCACACAAGCATCTGTACAGAAGACCCCATCCCGGTGTCACAGCAGCGCACTCAATGACCCATACAGAAGACTGCTCATGTACCCGGGGTCTTTACTGTGTACAAACATTTCCTTTAAATGGCAGCATCAGCAGATCTGAGAAATCAGAGGTTAAATTAATCCTGACTAAACTGTTTATTTATATATATATAATTTTTATTTCTTTTTAAAAGCATCAATGGAAGACCAGTGGAGCAGGTTTTAATGGACTGCTAGAAGACATTAAGAGTTTCATAACTCACAGGTATGACAGGTATTGCTGAGGGTTCGGAAGGGGGAAGTATTGGCTGGAGACACTTGACGCTGTAGGTCTCACGGGGAGTTTGGTGCAATGTTACTATCCCCTGGAAGAAGAAAAAAAATCCAGACTCTGCCAAACCCCAGCAAAACTCATTTATCTTGTCGTAGGGAGCAGCCGAGCATGTACTTTCAGCTGACAGCGTGGCACTTTCTCACCACACACCACTGCCCGATCTGGAACATTCTGCTCCCTCCGTGGGTCTCAATCAACGGAAATACTGTGATGCTAGCACTCCTCATTAGGACTAACAGCTGTCTCCCCAGTCACACAGAGACGGAGAACTGCTTTGCATAACAATCTGCTGAAATTTCACACACACACACAGGGAGAAATATCATGGGAAGGATGCTAGACCATGAAGTGCTGATGCAGTATGATCTAAGTTGGCATTATGTCCTGAAATGAAATGTGCTCTTTCCAGGATCCCGGGAACGTTGAGGAATGCGCTGCCACCAGTATATGTCTTTACATACATCCCAGGATGTAAGCGTCCGCAATATCCCATAACGGTCATGTACAATAACGGCGATGCCCGAGGGACCCAACGTCTTGTTACCTCTGGTTATTAATATTCCCGGCTAGGTGCTGCTACAGGACTTGGCAACCATGTGGACTTATTAAACGTCAATTGTAATCCACTGTTCTGAGGAGGAGTGTGCTTATTGTATTGGACACAATTACATAGACTCTTATTACTTACACGTTATTAAATCATGTGTTTTACACGGTATGGTTAGATCATATTATCAAGCAGACAAGTAAATAGATGAACCAATAAAGTGGCTCCAAGCATTATAACATCAGACGCTGAGAAGTGCAATAGCTATCCAGGGTCCATCATTTCCAGCTGCCGGCATCCGATAACCAGGGAAAAGATAAACTGTTCATGTGTTATTTATATTTGATATATTTGCAAATAACATTATTTTCTGTGCAATAATATAATACAGGTCTGTAAGAAAGTAAATGGTGATTGTAATGCTGGGATAGTTTTTATAGGTATTATCGGAAATAGGGGAAGTGTTACAATCTATGGGAATGTAATGAAAGGATAAGGGTGGGTGCAGGTGAGCATAGACTTGTACAGGTAATAGTGCAGCTGTCTCAGTGACACACCTATTGGATGGTTGATGTTCTGACATAATCCGAATCAGATAATTATTGATAACTAGTGTGATTCCTATATTTTCTAAACTCCTGGAGTTTATTTACTAAACTCCAGAGAAATAGAATTGGATTTGTTGCTATGGGCAACATCTCCACTTTTCCACTTTCCTGCAGCTAAGAAATTATAGGCCTTTCCGGTAAACTCTTAAATTCCCACTCTACAGCCATTACTGTCCCTTAACCTCAAGAACACAGGACTCCAATACTGCCATAAAGAATGCCTATATATACATATAGAAGCAGCATTATACATGTTTAAAAGCAGAAATCCAACCTTTTAAATGACTGAAATCCTGAAAGGGTTAAGCGCGGCTATATTTACGCGCCTGCCTCACTCGTGTCTCCAATGCAGCGAGAGATTGAGCTGCTCTGCATAAATCCCCAATTGCAAAACGAATCAAGATTACACACATAATGATTCACCGCCTTTTCTATTTCCAATAGCACTTTAGGTAGATGTCATGAAAGGCACCTTATAAATGATGGCCACAAATACCTGTGCGGATGGTAAAAGTGATCAGGGATATGCCGATTTGACTCATCTATGGCAGGCAATTCCATCTCAGAAAGCTACAGATATTCCAAAATGTCCCATAAAATAAATGGCTTGTGACAAAAATTCTAATGGAAAAATGAACAGTGCACATTAAAGCGCTGGCAACTAAAAACAGATGGCGAAAAGCAGGAAAATATATCAAATTAAAGTTAGAAAAGAAGAAATATTAAAAGTAAAACTCTACTGTGTAAAAGTTAATTAACAAAGCAAAATTAAAAGAAATTCCCAAAATCCAATGATGCTTTATAGATTGTCACGTGCTGAGGGCATATCCCCTGTAGGAGCATTGTATGTATGTATGTATGTATGTATGTATGTATGTATATATATATTCATTTCTTACTGTGTACTACAGCTACATCAATAACATGATTGTTTCTTGCATGTGTTTATCATATGGGCTGATGCCGGGCCCGGGCAACCTGTAACACTAATGTGACACTACACTACAAGTCCCATCATGCTTTGCTAGGAATCAGCTATGCCTATGCTGCTGGAGCAAGGTTGGTGTTATAGTTGCAGGTCAGGACAATGTAAACTCTTCCTGACTTTCAATATAGAGTAATACTTTGTAATCAATGCCACACAACAAAATATCCGGCTTGTAGAATAGTCATTTGGCCAAGCCCAAGTTATACATAACATTAGATAATTAGCTACGATACATTGCCTCTTGTTAGCTGCGCAGTGTAAACGCAGAAGTAAATGGCACGTAGGGAGAAATGATTAAGGTATCAGGGAAGCAGGAATGTTTATCCAAACCAGCACTGACAATGTGACGTATGTGTGTACATAATATTGTGACCACACAAAGCAGAGAATATCCTTAGAGCTTAAGGTTAGATATCTTTACTCAGGAGAGTCCCATTTCTACCAGTAGAGGGCACCCTAATGCTGATCTCCAGAGCAGTGATCATCTCCAGGATACTTTGCCATATGGCATAACACAAGACCCAGCCAGAGGTGTCACCGAGCGAGTCCAGGAGGTATTCAATGAGGCCTGGCAGAGTATCAAGGGAAATCATACAGAGGATCTCACTGTAGCAGCTGTACCCGGCCTGGATGGAGGCCCACCTTCATCCCAGCATCCATTATCTGTGCGGCCTGTCACATGAAGGCCTGTGTGTAATCAGTCACATCCTGCAAGATGATACCGTGTATATACTCTATGAATCATATCAGGCTTACCTCTTCCAACTAGTAAAATATAATGAATTACTTACATCCAACACACTGTCACCAGAGAATGTGTCCATTATACTGGACCAACCATTCTATGCACCCACCTAAACCTACACGGCTAAACCACATAAACATCTCTTATACATTTTAGCAGTCTAAAGGATGACATGTTTAATATTCTATTTAAATGTATTTTATATATTAATGTTCACGGATTGAAATGTCATTTCAGTGTCACTTTGAAGGTCATTTACAGAGCACGGAGTACAACCATTGGAGAGCATATTCCACCATGAAGACATCAGCACATGGTAGACTTGCACCTCGCGGCTATGATGATGACACCTCCATATTAATCACCGCACAATTATCAAAACACTGGAGGTTATAAAACAGCACTGAGGAGACCGGCGGCTGCTTTACCTCTGGAAACTGATCTTTTCTATAGATAATCTTCCTCATATGCTCCCAATTTGCTGCGCTCCAAATCCAGCTGACATTACAATACTGTGTTTCTTTTACAAAACTCGATACCTGTAGACAGCAGGAAAATACATCTTTCTCCCAGGGTTTATAAGGAGAAGCTTTGTTTTGCAGCTGTAGGTTATAAATAACAGGTAAAGGATAAAATGCAGTAACCTCTGACACCAGAGAACCGCTCTGCCTTCTAGAACCACTGAAGCCTACCAGCACATTGATCCTTCATAAGCCCGCAACACAGTTTGCTTCAGCTGTAGGAGTAGAACAGCGTAGATTCACCATAAGGAAAGCCGGCGTGTACTGCTCATTGCAGTGGAGAGGGAGGTTGGGGGATCCTGTGAACGGAAGTGTTAGAGCGCCATCTGCTGGCTGGGAAAGTGGAGCACTTTGTCATTGCAAAGTCATAAATATTAGCACATTATTTAAATGAAACCATTATATCCTTATTATTTTTCTTGCATTTTATTTAAAGACTTGCTGCTTCAGTAAACAATGTGCCAGGTCATATATTAATAGACTAGTTAGCCCAGGACAGATTGAAGGCTTGTTAAAAATTTGTGCATGTGTCTGCAGTGTACAGCGACTGCGGCCTTATCACACCGCTGCAGACGCTCTTAAGAAAAGCTCTTTATTAAGATATAGTAGCAATGAAATTATGAAAAGCCAGACCGAGCATTCACATAGCATACAGAAGTAATATTTCACTAGCAAATCCTCATTCAGATGGCCCACTCAAACTCTAAAGTATTTCTTAAACCCCAGTAATAAGCTTACGGGTTTATAAATTGGAATCTCTGCAGGACAGTTTGAAATCCAAATTTATTATAGAAATGAATAACGTGCATAAGTGGCCTTTAGAAAGAGGGCTAATGTATAGGAAAAGGTCAGGAAAGATTCTGGAAATTAATGAAGATTTGTAAAGTTCATCTGGAACCCACTAATGTAGTAGATAAAATACTAAAATGAAACTCAAAATAATGCATCTAAATACACAGATCATGTATAACACAATCCACATTCACNCCCCCCCCCCCCCCAACATACGTCTGTTTATATCCCAGCCACCACCACATCAATAATCTACTTAACATTGAGGACCAAGTATAAGCTGAGTGCCATAGAAATAGAACANGATTAGTTATATGTGCACAATGGCTCCTGCCCGGACATACTTCCCTATATCAGGAGAGGTTTTACAAAGCAGAGGAAGATTCCCTGTGCTCATGTACATATAGGGAAACCAATGCAGAAATAGAAACAGGAATGNAGAGCACTGATCAGTAGTGAGGTAAACTATTAACATTAGCATAACATATCCCCAGTTTAATCGAAGTGGCAATCCCTGTAATAACTTTATACCCTGTAACAGGGTTGTGTGATTTAAATCATATCGTTAAATTCAGGCGCTGCAGGATTTCAACCAAATATACACATTTGTACAATCCAAAACATGCAACAGATTGGGAAATGAAATATCAGATAAGCTGGTTGCATGATACAGACCTTTCCTGTTGAGGACAAACGTGAGGTGTGGACACAGATATGAACATGTTCCAATTTCAAAGTCAGAGCTTAAGTGTACTTCTTTATGCAACTCCTTAGTGTGTATTTATTCCATTACTTCAAACATTGTTCATGTATTACCAACACAATATGTACACATCACAATTAATCCATTTGATAAAATTTAATTATGACAAAAAACAAAGAGAATTGTGTGTACTTTCATTTCTTCTATGTATAAACACACAAGCACTGGTGTCCCTGTGTCTGACACACTGCTATTAAATATAAGATATTTTTTTATTTTAACCTAGAAATAATTGGATATATCATGTTATAACTGTTATCTATTACTTCATTACTTTTGATTTTACTTAGGATTAGATAATATTTAAAAAACAAAACACAAACATTACAATAGAAGTTGGAAACCTTTTTCTAACAATAAAGAGAAGCACATACAGCTCCCAATTCATTGATCCCTCAGTGTCTGATTCAATATTATACTGGTGGGCAGACTTCTCCAGAGACAGGAGGTAATATGAAAGACTACAGCTGGCCATTCACTACAGATAATCTGAGGTGGCAGGGGGCAGCTGACATGCAGGACAATTTTTCACCTAAGGAAAAAAGTCGCCATATGAGCAGCGCTTGAAGTGGGGGTGTATACGGAGGGATGCCATGCAGTCACTTCTCCCAATGATTTAATTGAAAACCTATTAACCTCCAGTCACTTCTATTATCTTAGGTTTCCATAGTAAGACTTCTAAATGTCCACCCGCCACTTCTAAATTTGCACTATAACCACTGCTCCCAAGAAAATACTTTGTTATAATGTGTATTTAACACACCAATACCTTATTATCTGCATGAGCCAAATGTGTCCTGCAGCACTAAGGAAAAAATCCTGACTGAGAACTGTTATACCTAGTTTACCCAGCTCTCCCTGTATTTATGTATAGTGTGTGTCACTTACTACAGGAATAATGAAGTACAAGTTGTACTTACTCGGTGTGGCCCTGGAAGACATTCACAGAATGTATAGACGGGTCTCTGAAATCCCACAGGCGGAACGTTGTGTCTCGGGAAGCCGTCACTACAAGACGCTGTGTGGGATGTGTACAGCAGTGAGTGAGCTCCTGGTCATGACCTGAAACAAAAAGTTCATTTCTTAGTGCTGCTTTGACGACTTCAATTTACTGGAAAAGAAGTGAACTAAATGGATGCAGTTATGGGTTATTTCTTCAGTAACACACAACATAAATTGACAGCAATCCTACGTCTCCAGGTGACTCATTTACTGCCTCGTACAGGGCTACAACAAACTTTTTTATTGTTAAAGCAGATGCAAGGTCACAGATCATTGGTGCAGTGCAAGAGAAAGCTAAATCATATCAATTACTGTACATGCCATACACGACACACACAGACACAACATGACAAGGGTAGACAATGCCCAGACAGATTCCAATAAATTATCCTGGAGATTACAAGGGTCATATATAACGCTGCAGGTGACACACTAACGTCAGCCTTTATCCTGATCTGCTCTATAACCAACTAGACTGCAGGGCGGAATGGGAAATATGATTTCTGGCTTCTGTTGTATACAAGCTCTCTAAATTGGATATAATGGAAACAAAAAAAGCTGAATAAATAGCACAAATGGCTGTACCCAAATATACAAAATACAGATGGTAAAGTGAGAACTTGATAGTATGTGAGGATAGCAGAGAAGATGTAAGGCAAGGGTGGCGCTCCCTGGCCCGCACAGAAGCCTGGATCTGGTGCACTAATGACAGTATATATGGTATGTATTGTATAGTGATCATACCTGTAAGAGAATGTACCAGCTCGGATGTCTCCACATCGTAAAGGTTGGCTGTTCTGTCCCATGATGCAGTCACTGCTTGCTTTCCCCCGACCAGCCAGTCAGCTGCGATCACTACACCCTGATGGCTTTTAAGGGATGTTACTGGGACACGGACAGTGGGGCAATCACTAGAAATATCTCCATCTTGGTCAAGTTCATCTTTATCTGAAAACTCCACTTCTTCCTCTCCAGAAATCTGCATAGAAATAATATAAAAATATTCACATGTTCCATACAATAATATAAACACCCCTCATCAGAAAACTGCCTGGTGCATATGCAGAACACATTCATTAAGGCAACACTTCTGTTCAGACTATTTACCTGTACACTGAGGTACTCATCTGCTAATATCTCCACACCCCCTAACCTTGGTAATGCTCACACAGACATAACACATGACTTATAAGCTGCCAATCAACATGGCACTTATATGGTCACATGACAAAAGTACCACACATGTGATCAGATAATAGGAAAGTGTCTGCAGTCATCTGGGGTTATAAATACAATAGCATATACCCCAATTCTCCTGATGTGCCGGGACAACCATCAGATAACACATTTCTCACTGTATCTATGAGATCTAATAAACTGCACTCACATCTGTTTTTATTGTGCACTGTTCTAGATTCTGTCTGAATAATTGCTGCTACATACAGAAAGACTAAGGAGCATATAAATCAGAGCAGTCCATATTATAAATAATGCCTAAAGCTGGGTACACATTTATCCAATTTACATTCAATTTCACCTCCAGCTGTCCAGTGGGTATGTGCACTCACAAGTCCACTCTGTACATCTAGGCCTGGACCATACTACGTGGCGTCGGAATTGGGAGAAGAATTGAACAGTGTGTATGGTGAGGCAATCTGAATAAATTGCTTCAGCACATACAGGCCAGAGGTCTGCTGTTATAAAACCTTGTGTACCATGGATTGTATTGTTTAAACAGTCTGGTCTTGAACCGGAGGATTCAGGATCAAAATAGTCATCTGGTTTCTAAATAAAAACAGATGTAACCTGAGCCTTATGTATATTCCTTTTGATGTTTCAGGCATAGGAATCATACATTGTTTGATAGAGCATCAGGGGCAACAAAGCTATTTCCAGAACATGCACATGTTGCCCTAAAGCATTGTGTGTTTTCATGTCAGCGGGGCTCTTACACTTGTGTCTGCTGTTGGTTGTGGAGTGGGTAACTGCACCATGTAGCGCCAGATGTGAGCGGTCTGGTCCCCGGATGCTGCAAAACACAAAACAGAGTTAATTGATGTGACAGTTGTTCACAAATGATCTTCAGAGTAATGTCAGCCATTCTCATACAGACATCACACAAGTGAAAATGCCACTTGACAAGTGCGGAAACTGAAACTGGAGTAATCCGTTGTAAATGCTTTCCTAGAACAAAATAAAACTTTACCTCTTCTGTCACTTGTTTATAACCTCAGAAAATATAACCAAGATGTCATAATAATAATAATAATAATAATAAAACATGACTATTTACTATATGAGAACATTGTACTTGCCTGTTAATGCCATTTGATCAGTGGGGTGAAATTTTATGGAGTTCACTGTAAATAAACAATGAAAACAATTAAGAATAAGCAGAATAAATCTTCCATTTTAGTACATAGAGAAATGACCTCAATACAATCACAGACGTGCTACTTAAAATATGATTCTATTATTGGCCAACTGAAACACATGTTATTCTGCATGTTCTATAATCAGTCTTCTTTATCCATACTACTATTTACTTCACTGCTACAAAGTATTGATAATACAGTGCTAGTACACAGTCAGAAGCATTACATGGTACATACAAATACATTCACTGAAGGTTGCGTCTCTTCTGTGTATTTTTATGGAGCACGAAAAAAAACAATCTCTTCTATTTACCTGATCCAGCATGGCCAACATACTTGGTAAGGCATTTTCCTGTTTCAATGCTCCAAAGTAATGCTGTGTGATCTACATCGAGAGAAGACAAATCTTAATAAATGTAAACATAACTGGGTAACTGCATAACAGCATTACACCTGTGACTGAGGATACAGATCCAAATGAGACAATTTAGGGACATTATTTTATGTCTCACTTCATAATAAAAACTTGCTCAAATCATTATTCTGTAATCTGCATGTCTGCCACTAGGGGGCACATGTGACTCTCTTATATGGAGGCTATAGCTGTGTAGGTGAAACTGTTCATGTGATTGTTATAGTCATTTGACACTAACAAATCAAAGCAACATTAGATTGCAGGCCAGCCTATCTCAATATAGCTATATTGTACACAATATTATATTATAGATATGTGAATGTGAGCGAGTGAGTATATTTAGTATGTGCATGCAGGGACATTGCTTTGGATAACTGCACACAGATACGGACCGCTTTTATATAAAGAATCTTAAATTGTTCCATTATTTGGATTAATGTATTAATTACGGACTGTGGTTCTTCATGATATTCTTTTTTTAAATCAAAAACTAACAGCCATTACCATTGATCTTTGACAGTAATATATTAAGATGCAGGACATTTATATTTTATTTTAACACATATAAGAGATTCTAAACACTGAATGACCTTGCCCTGTGAGTGATGGATACTTATTGTACTGCTAATAATGTAATACTGCTTACACTGCTAAATCTTTACACACCCTCTTCTTGTGTGTGGCATGAATAAAACACATCTAGTTTGCTAGTATTAAAACTAGATTGCTGAAGAAACCAACTTATTAAAGCCTTTCAAATTTCACCTACAAGGTCATAAAGATGTGAGATAAGGTAAGATTTCCTCCATAACACTATGTGTTATGTAATGGATGAAGGTGGCCGCTCACTAGAATGATTATCGGAATAATTTGACAAATTATTGTTCTAGTGTGTGGTGCTGATTATTCCAGAAAGCCGACAATAATTGTTCAACAGAGGCACGCAAACGATAATCTGATCTTTCAAGATTCCTGATTGATTATATTGTTTTAGGGGGTCCAATATTGTTTTGCAGAATGCGTAGAACAGTTAGTTTTTCTAGAATTTTTTAAATTGCTTAGTGTGTGGGGAAGATAACTGAACAGTTCTTAAAGGGAAATATTGTGAAAATCACACTGTGACGATAATTGTTTTAGTGAGTGGCCATCTGTATGACAGAACATTTATATATGTAAATCCGCACATGTCGGCACCAGATGTTACGATTAGATAATCGATAATACTGAACTCAGTATGTATATCCTTATGGGAGTGCAGGTTTACATTTACACAAGGTTCATCTCTGCACTGTAAGCGGGGATAGCCATGCTAATTGCATTAAGGGGGCGGCTGTTCTGCACAGAAAATATGAGGACACGTTGGTACTGCCCCTCTCCTACTCGTAATTCCAGACCTCAATTCATACAGAGAGGAGGGCTGGGTCCAGTCTAATTTATTTTAAATGTTTTTTAGTCTATGTACAGATATATTTTGTTGATAAAACTTGAAACATGAAAATACAAATCATAACATAACACTCCCACCTCTTCTACTGATTATACAGAGATTAATAATGTACCGGCAGACGCGGTTCCCAGCACAACTGGCTGTGTCCTGGTAACACTGACATCCCAAAGACCATCCCTGTGACCAACATACTCCTTCACCAGCTGGCAGATGGCTCGCGATGTTGTGGTCTTGAAGCTGGAGACAATCTAAAGAGAAAGAGGAAGCATTTAGATCTGCAATCAGCAGGAAAGTCACTGGTTAGTAAGTACATCCCATTGTTTACTACTCTCCCACTGATATCACTGCAATACAGGCAGCAAATGTCACACCTCAATTCATTTTAGGGGACAGACATATACTGTACATGTTATTAGTCTTAACAAGAAAGGCCAATCCCCCATGCAGCACGCAGATACGAGTCAGCTCTTATTCCCATCACATGTATAGTGCATTAAAGCGGGCCGCACAGGCCATGAAGATTGGGGCTAGCAGCTGCTGGTTTCTCCATCTGCAGTCTGGCTGATGGCAAATTCTACACACAGTAAACCTAGCTTTGCTCTTATCCCTGTTCATATAGTATATATTGCTTTATCTATGTGACTATCAGGTTCATCTAATCATCTTCATTTTCCTGGGAAAGACACCAGCAAATATTGTTAGAGTTCAAGCAAAAAGGTATCAGCTCACAACAAAACACTTTAAAATTCATTATCAGTCACAATGATAAAGCAGCGGAAACACGCCATCAGGATTATACAGGTGAATGCATCAGTGTCAGGAGGAAAGCACAAGGGACGTTACCGGCCTCATCCAATAGCTTTCCCTATGCAGGGAAGAACCACCAATCCCAGAGTTGCATACATGGGGTATGCTTCACGCTGGGTACACAGAATATATACCATGATGGGCATTTAAATATAGTATAGTATGGGTCAGTCTGCAGACTTTCCATATGAATCTTCTTCACATGCAAGCCTTCCACAGAACGACTGAGCAAGGTACACGTCACCACTATGGATGCAAGGGGTCGCCCATTCTTTGTAACACTTAAGGCACCAAGTACTATAGGCAGCGATTTACATTGAGATCAGTGCCTCGGCCCAGGTCCTGGGGGATTTGCAGACTGTCGCAGAGTACCGGGATATTTGACCAAACTGCGGTACTCAATACTAGTAAGAAAAGGACGGGTGCAAAAAAAGGGTTTATAGAAAGAGGAATCTAAATTATCTTTGATAAAGAAAATAAATATTACAAAGTACAATTATCAGTGATCATTGTATCTTCTGACGTGAATCTGTCTACAAATGACAAAATGAAGCGTTACTAGCAAGAGACATGGCTGTGTAATGGTATGAGGGGTATGATGGGTACATGCAGCCCCCTCACTGCATTTGCACAAGAATAGAGAACAGGTATTCACAAGGAACTATATGAAGCAAGCGGACATCTTACTTACCTCTTGTTATTAGGGAAAAGATAGCAAGAATCTGATGGACGTTCCACTTTTCCTCACAATCTCTTATGTAATGTATTAACTATTTATTTATTCCCAATTATACACCAGATAGAACCAGGCCTAAATGTACCAGTGACCCAGCACGTTACACTATGTCCTCTGCAATACATAATACATTCCCCTTCTTTGAACCATCTTTGTACAAATTCAAAGCGGTATATTTCATATACTTTGATGTTTTCTAGAACACTATGCTGGAAGTGAACACATCAAGCTACATAGTGGAACAGAATCAACCCATCATTAAAAAGTACTGCGCATACTGCCGGCATCACACAGGTAAGTAGATGAGTGTTTTCCAGATCCAGCTGGTTCTGGCTGCAGCGGAATGCGAGTCATGGATGGAATAAGAGTATGTGAGCAATGAGGCACTCGTCACCCTATTCAGGATTCATTAGGACAGGAGGAGGTCTTAAGCATTGTCGGGGATTTTATGGAACACAGTAATGAAATCCTATATATAATTTATATTAAGCTATACAGCACGCATCATGTAGTAAATATTCACGTTAATATTAAAAGATTATATGCCATGAAAGATTTTCCCAGTGTCCAGCAATGTCAGAATAGGTTGACTGGAAATAGGGACCTGGTGATGGGATGCATGTGGAGGAGAAATCGCAGGTCAGGCCACCACACAGAACATACAGAAGCATGGTGCTGGCTGCTCCCGTAGTTTAAGCAACCAGTGTGGAATCTCCTTGTATATATACAGACAGTAGCTCGCCATGGGGGGGAAAACAGGAAGTGAAGTCTGGGAAGTAAAATGTTTTTTAATGTATATAATTGTGTTTGTTTTTGTAAGTATGCCTGTAACAAAATCTTAAGCTGGCCATCCACTACAATTTTCTCCAATCGTGGATTTTGGCTAAAAAAGGTGAATGGCCACTTTAAAAAAACAAAAAACAAGTTGAGAAAAAGCTGAAAATAAAGACATACTTACCTTGGTGTACCCGTGGCTGGCAGCGGAGAGGTGCCCAGCTGCTCCCCCAGCGCTTCCTGTGCAGAAGGAGAGGATGTTCTATATGTATACAGAATGTCCTCTCCACCAAGCCAGGGGGATTGGGGAAGCAGCTGGGCACCTCTCCGGTTTCCAACCAAGGCTTCTAAAAAGTATGAGCTGAATTGTTTATTTATTTATTTATTTATTTTTAAAACAGGTTATTTCTAATTTTTTAATGTGCACCACTAGAACGATACAGTGTCTTATTATCGGGGAAACACGGTATCACCACTAGAAAATAATCACTGGAGGCAAATGGATTTACAAATATTTATCCACCACCCAGGTGAACAAATATCTGTGCTGTAATCAGGAACAGGCCTGTTACTTAGTACACTGGAAATGAAATGACAGTATTATGTAGGTAGGTGGCACTGCGTCCAATCTCACACAGGAATTCAGGACATCTCACGGCAGCTGTTACAAAGAAAAACCATTAGTGAGAAATTCATCTATAAGGATATGCTGTACAAAAGCACCAATAGTGGTTACTTACCTACAAGAAGAACCCTGGAAACTAACAATAATTACTTACCAAATGGAATATAGAATAGTCATTTGTAAGGTCTGGATATCTAAGGAAATATTAGAGTGGTGTCTGTTTTCTGTATATACACAGTGTACAGCCTGTTCCATGAATGACCCTGCATAGGACAGCTGCAGTACACAGAACAGGTTGTAGATAAATGACATTTGCAGCGAGCAGATGTCTCTCTGGAGCGAGTGCGTGACCGCACAATGTCTCCAATGCAAGTGCTGGGGGTAACAGCACACTCCTTATAATACAGCAAGCATGTCACACAACCCATGGCATGACATTGCAAGAAAAGGTCACTGAAGAGTTAAAACTACAAACAAAACAAAAAAAAGAAAACCAAGCACAGAGCTTACATAACCAGGGTGTTAATAGGCACATAACACACTCACTGCATTCCTACAGTTAGTGATCAAACTGCACTCTGGGAAAAACAAAAGACCAGAATATGTATGTATGTATGTATATATTGTAGCAAAGTATACTTCAATTAACTATAGCATGGCCAATTGCCTGGTATTACAATATACTGCAATGGCTATCATACCTTTCAACTGTGCATTTCTGATATATACTGCTATATATGCAGTCTTATGTGCTGCTAGCCACAATAAAGGGCTAATTAAGTAAATCGCCACCCCTGCAAATTAGAAGCTCCTAAAATTGTAATCAAGAGACGTTTCATGAGCATTGCTGGCCGGTGCACACTGGTTAGTGATCTGTATGAATACTGGCAGATAAAGCCCCCGGTGTACCCTGCTTCATCTGTCATGACATCTAGGATCTATAGCTATATATCTATCTATTATCTATATGTAAAAATGAGGGTAATTTCCTGCAAGCTGGACAGCCCATGTGCTAAAGCTACAGACAGTAGAAGTGTATGAAGTTTTGTATACTGGATAGGTCTCAGAATCACATGTAGTGTTTATGGAGGCTAGTTACATATGAACTAGGAAAATAAACATTAAAAACACAGGAGATACATTTTACCCCAGTTCAANGTTATATTGAGGTTGTTCCGGTGCTTTGAATGCTGAGTGAATTCCTCCTCACGTTCCATAGAGGTGCCAAAGGGCAACACTGACTGATCACCCCCTATATGTGTCCTGTGACAGTATAACACACATACACACTCATCTACACAATCATGTGCAATCTATGAAGAACACAAAGTGGAGCCTTTCTAACATCTACCCAGGTCTTCAAAAGCCAGAGATGTGAGTTTATCATTGGAATGGTATTGAGTCAATGGCGTATTTGGAGAGGAACTTGTTTCAATGACTAGAAGCTGAGGAGGAGTACTAGCTAGAAAGTGCTGCAATGGCTTTAAAAGAAAAACAACCCCACAAAAATAACACATTTTATGGCTTGGATTGTCCTGCAACCAATATTGAACATTTTAGACCGGATGGGGCAATGGGGGTGTGCGGGGAGTAAACTTTCCTGACTCTGCACCCTTGTGCTTACACTGCTATACCCCCTGCCTTATCACTCCGGCATAGCAGCGGCCCGTGCGACATCTATCCACACGTTTATGCCCTAGCTAGGTATTAGAGGGGACAGTTGATAGATATGATGCCACTTGTAGTGTGATACAAGAGTTTCTATATTAGAGTTACACAATCTCAGCTGATGATAATCTGCGTTGTCCTCAGTAAAATGCAAGGTATGATGTAGGAGAACAACCCTTATGTGGCAGAAGGCTGTTAACCCTTGTTGTACATGTTGCAAGTCATATCCACACATGCACACAGAGAAAGGGACATTACCCAGGAGTCTCCACCCCATATTTCCCAGCTCCGCACTCTGGAGTGGCGAGATCGGCGTGCCTTGTCAGACAAATGTGAGCGCTACACCAAGCACAAGAGAACACAGGTTTAGCTTCCGTGTGGTGTAATGTGCTAGCTCCTTATGAAGTTATGTAAACAGAAGGAGGTTACCTCAATGCACAATACAGCTTTATATCAAGTACAGCACAGATTCTTAACAGCAACTGTATTACATAAATCCTGGACAGTCATTTCAAGTCAAGGAGAGTTCCCTTATCTATGTCATAACCACTGACTAATGTATTTGTCTTGATATTAAATCGTTATTTGTCTTGATAATAAATAATGCTTCACAAGAAGTGTTACATTTCTACATAAAAACATATAAAGAGCCTTGATCAGATATCACACACACGCAAATGTTTGTTGACATTGTACAAAACACTGGTAATTCAGATTTTTGTGATATTTAGGACCCCACAGGCTGTATGTATCTTCAGTGTTTCTTTTCCAATATGGAGCATCAGAGCAGCTTATAACTCGGCGATCTACAGGTATGGTTCTGTGTGACCTTATCCCAGCAAGGGCCAGGACTATGCAAAAGGACGCTTACCTTACTAGTAGATGCTTTATATGTGGTCTTCAACTTCTGGGACAGCTGGCTTGTGCTATGACTAGCTGTAATACACAAAGAACAAAAAACAGGTTACAATAAAACAATGACGTTACAGGGTTACATTCACAGCTGGTTATGTTGCCATTTGAACCTGGCATATGGGTAGAGTTTACATGAATTACTGTCATAAAAGTATAGCTGATATTGTGCATCAAGAGATACATTTCCATCTACACATCATTTACAAATCAATACTTAATGAAGTCTCTTCTGTGGATATAAACCAGACAAACACTTACTCTCCAACCAAAACTACATTCATACAATACAAGGACATACTGTAGATCAAGCTCAATACTTCTGTGAGACCCATTCACCTCTGGGTTCACAGTCACACCCTTTACTGCATACTGGACTGTTTATTGCCATTGACAGCAATATGTATTTTACTGCACAGTCATTTACCTTTTGCTTTCATTTGACCTTTACTTAATTCAGCTCCATCGATTGTCTGCCCTTCTACTGCCAGGCGCTCATTCAATGTGTCTATTTCACGTCGCACTTTAATATGACAAAAGAAAAAGTCAGAAATAAAGTGAAGACATAACTGTATCAGCTTAGGAGGTTTCATTTATTCTACAGAGAAGCCTCATAAGGTACCCATAAAGAGAGACGCTAAAGGGGAATTTAATATAAAATAACCCTGGAGAGATGATATATATATATATATATTTCTCAAGTGTATATTCAGCATTTGTTGGCTTAATATATCTGTGACAGCACAATGTAAACATGCTGATAATAGATCTGTAAAACCTTATGAACACTTGTGAGGCCTTATGAACATATACACGGCTATAGTGTCACTTATATGGCAGTTTTATACGTAGGGCATCTTTCTGACATGCATAAGTAGCAATAACTTGTAAATGCAAATAATAAAAAACAGTTGCTAGGAATCTTATTTTATTTCGCCAAAACATTGTATTATTTATCTTCTTATATTCCAAGTTTATACAAGAGAATACAGACCATAAATTGACTAAGAACAAGTGACATCACTAGATCCTATTAAATCCATGAAACTTTATACACAACACTCCAGATTCTAGTAAGGTTTCTGTTAAAACATTTGAGGTACACTAAACTGAAAGAGAAACTATTTACTTATAGATCACCCAACACCAGAGACACATTATTCATCTGCAATGTATTGTCTCAGTATTTTATTTCAGCCTATAACAGCCATTGCATCTTCTTCAGCAAATATTGGACAGAATAAATCTATATATTGAACATACGGAACTGCTAATATCAGAGTGGGATATGAGGACCTTATAGATGAAAGCTAGAAACGTAAAAATGTTTACTATGATGAAACAATCTATTACCTATGGTAATGATCAAAGGTTAAAACAGCATTCTTACTAAAGACAAACCCAGCATGTTATTAAAAATATACCCACATCACAGGTTTTTCAATTAATAAATTTGATTTTGAATTTAAATGCTGATGATATTAACGTTTCGCAAACAAAAAAAAAAGTAGATTCATTCTGTAGCACTTACATTCCAAGTTTTCAATGTACAGGTTTTCAAATTCTCTCTCTATTTGACCAAAAAGCTCAGACAGCGTATTTCGCACAGAGGATGGCAACTTGGAATCCTAAAAATAAAAGCAAGAAATTATTTATTAATTATTATTATTAACTTCAGTCATGTGGCCTTTGAGAGCCAGAGTCCTTTAAAAAAAAAAAAAAAAAAAAAAAAAAAAAAAAAAAAAAAAAAATCTATATTTTTAGATTTGGGGCAAAAAAAAAAAAATTAAAATAAAGAAATTGTGTGCTCCGGTTTCCTCCCATACTGGAATATGGATTGGTAGCTACATTGTCCCAAGTCTATGAATCGATCTCCTTAGAATGTAAGGGCCCCTTCCCCACCTATTCTGACACAAATTGGAAATCGCTACATAATATGATGGTGCTACTATATAAAAACCTGGTAATAAATACTAAATTCTCATCAATACTCCATATTTGTCATTAGCTAATGAATCCACACGTATGTTTTGTTTGCATTTGTGCCTGCAGTCTAAAGGGCCGGAGAAAACACATGAAAAACAAGAAAGCGTACAAGATCAATGCACTGCACAGTGTGAAACCTCCGGCCCAAGAAGAGAACAGTACTAGATATCACCATGTTAGCTATACAGCAAGGCCCGTCCAGCTGGTTTTAGGCATCATGTTCCTTTCTACACTTACTATATTGGTTTTAGTAATTTGCTTTTAAAAACAACAATAATAATAATAATAATAATAATACCACCACCACCACAGGAGCAGTTGAATAACATCATGTACTAGCACTGAGATAATCACATTTCTGTACAGAAGAAAAATAGAAGAAGTGATGGGAGGAGAAGGCGACGGCAGCGGATGAAGAGGATAGCCATTACATGCACGTCAGCAGTGAATTATCCAGAGTACTCTGTCTAATCTCTGCTTCATTTAAGCAATCTTTAACGTGTCAATATTTTCAACTCCCATCAACCATAAACAGTCAATAGTAAGGAGAGAGCGTACTTAGACGTACTTAGGAAGGTATTACTATATAGCAGATGGCATTTACACGTGAATTAACGTAGCAGTAGATCAAGACATTCAAAGAGATCAATAAGTCGTCTGGGTCAGTGTTAATTTAAGGTAAATAACATTGTAGCAATTCAGTCATCTTATACATTGTATGGTTGTCACAGATGTGAGTTATATTAATCATTTATAGAGCACTTACATAATACAAACTGCAGTCAGTCTGGATTCAATTGATTAGATGGTTTTGTTTCTTAGGAATGATACAGATTAATTACACTGGAACATACTATTTTGTCAACTAGATATTCTCTTATTATACTGATGTAATATATGGGATGTATATAATGCACGGGATGTTCTGCAGCTTCTGCTAATACTACGTCTGTTTGTGTGTCATGAGTAATAAGTATTCTATTGATCCCTGTAACAGCAGGGCTATACTGTATTTATCCTGTGTAGCAGTAAATATCCATACGTTCAATTACTGCTGCAAGGGATTAAGGCCAAGATTTACTAAACCGTGACAATGGGAAAGTGGAGATGTTGCCCAAGTTTGCCCCAAGGTTCAAGGCTTAGTGAACCAGATCCACAGTGCTAAACCATGGTGTAAAGAGTATATTCTTTGTATGCAGACAGAATACTTTACATAGATTATGACCAGCTTTACTTATAAAATATCTTACATTAAATTACATCTTAAACATTACTGTCCTGTGCTGTACTGTGCTGTCATTTCCCTCCCATAAACCTCAACATGGTTTTCAAAGTGTAAATTTCCACCTGATTAACTCGTCAGCATCCCAGATATTGTGGAACTACAACTCCTAGCATGCTACAAACAGCACAGGCATAGCAGACACCAGGCAAAGCATGATGGGACAACGCCGGGATTGTCACTGTTTATCTATGGCTGCTTCAAAATGCATTCATTTCACATAGGCTGAACCCCAGGAACAGGCAGCCAGGCCACCTGAAAAATGACAGCCGGTGTTATTTCAACTTCACCTGTTCTAAATAAATAGACTGAGCAGTCATGCCAAAAGAAACTTAAAATAAAATCTGTTTCAACAAATCCATGAAGCTGCAGAGGAGGAGATTAAAGCTGGCCATACACTATAAGATAAATTGTTCCAATCAAAAGATTTTTCAAGTGTGGGCGATAACAAGCTTAATTGCAGGGGTGGCAAATTTTATTCATTGCAATCAGTATTACAGGTGAGAGATGATGTTTCC
>JABWIB010002066.1:40297-52265 GCA_016617825.1 Platyplectrum ornatum | reverse complement strand
TAATAATAATAATAATAATAATAATATTGAGTAGTGTGTGAGCATTTCAGATAATATAAACCCGGCAATTAATTAAAATAGAATTAAAGTATAAGCTTGCAGGCAGGGCCCCCTTCCCCACCCATTATGTCTGTTACCACCCAGGCATGTCTTATTGATTGTTAAAATTGTAATGTACAACAGTAAAATAAAGTAATGATAGCCCTGCATCCCTGCAGCCTTGCAGAAGTGCATAGCTTTTATTACATTACTACTGCTCCACATGATAATTATGGACTACTGACATGTTGATATCTACTTAACTTCCAGCCAATCAGCTTTCATAAAATTACTAGCTTATAATTCACACCAAAAAATGTGTGTGGTGCTGATATTGCCTCAATTCTTAAGCCACTTACTGCTGTGATGATAAACTTCAGAATATGTGAACAGTTTAAGAAATGAGATAACCCGTTCATATTGCCTCAGAATCCTGAGAAATTACCAGATTGACTTCAGACAACCCAGGTCGAAGTTGCCTAATGCTAGCACTGGCTGTGAATGGGGTAGACATTCTGGGAAGGTATAAACCGGCTTCAAAAATCTGGGTTATTGCCNGGGCAGAAATCTAAACGTGGTTTAAAGGGCACAGCTGGGTACTTAATATTAGAAACTTCAGTTCTTCTGGTCAAACACAATTAACTGGTGCTCATATACCTGATCAACGTTGTTTTGTACTTATCAAAGGTATTAATTGACTTATTACCTTTAGTATATAAAAGGCTTTAGAGCTAACAACAAAACCAAATAGCATATTTTCACTTCAGCAAAACAATAATTCATATCAATTTATAATATTCCTGTACATTTCTTAATTTAATCTCATAAAGTGTATAATAGTAAAATACAGCTTTTATTCTGTCACATTTTATGTGTAAGAGTCAGAATCAATGCCCACCGGTAGAGAGAAGACAGATAAATAGGAGTTGTATATATTGGATCTTAGACAAGCCAAACTCTATGGTTCAGTACATGGATAACAAGGGAACCAGACAGAAAATTCAAGAAAAGTCAAGGACCTAAATTTACTAAGCAGTGAGATTGCAGGGAGATTGAAACGTGGGGATATTTCCCATAGCAACCAATCAGATTCAAGCTCTCAGTTTCATTTTGCATACTGGACAATGTGAGCTAGAATCTTTGGTTGCTATGGGCAACATCCCCACTTTTCAATATCCCTGCAGTCTCCCTGCTTTGTAAATTTAGGCCATGGTCCAGACAGAAGTAGGATGCAGCAATGGAAACCAGCAAGGGATACGGACAAATGGAAGGCATACATAGAAAGCCTGGCACTAGAACAATTTAGGAGCTGTTTGGAAATGAGAACTGTTCATTCTGAGTTTGACACAATTTCCACTGAATGTAAAAGATTATTGTAACCTACTATGTTTTAAAGGGAAACCCTTTTTCCACCACAGAGACCCTGGAAAAAACCCAGTAAAAACCCTGCATTGGACCTGGGAAAAAACCTGAGTCATTTAAGCACATTTTTCTTGGAACCCATTTCCACCAAAATAAAACAAAAACCTGGGTCTATGTGCCTGGGTTTTTGTCGGTGGAAAAGGAGGTATCAGTTTAGCAGCTCCCAGGTTCTCCAAACCTGCCACTAAGTTTGAACCACTATGCAATCACAGAATTAGGGGATAGGGGTTGGTTGTTGATTGCACATTTTGCACAAAACAAGTGGTTGCATGGGGAACCCCATCCCCTGCTTCTCAATGCTGTGATATGTGCAGTATTTTGGGTTAGAAAAGTTTGAAATGCACAAAGTATAGTTTGAATATTTTCTACCATGCGCACCTGTTATCCTTGCAGGTTTACTGGAGTGGTTCCCAAATGCATCTTGCAGACACGAACTAGGCAAACAGCTGGTGTGGGAAAGCTCTGCTAAATGTTAATAAAAATNTTATTTCTATCTGTTTATCTCCAATTTTGCACAATGACAGCATGGCATGAGTATTCAGGGAAAGGAGTGATCATTCCTGCTCTGCATTCCTTGAGCTCTGTTGTGTGAAATTTACTCAAGGCTATAGATCAAGTTCTCTAACAATGTTGCATAGAGTCTCTGACATGTCAAGCAGTTGTTTTGTGTCTATGCATGACATTAGCTGATTGGGTGTACATCAATCTTAAATATTTTGCATTGTCCTCTGTTTCACAAAAAGAAATACCATCAGTACTAATATTAAACTGCTATTTTCCATGCTGTATAAGGTAAAGTATTGAATAGTTATTAGAATAGTGCTTTTAATATCTTTGCCCAGTGTCTGTGAATGTCACTTAGTGATAAGTTCCACTTTATTCTATATAAATTATGGTTGATTAATCTTTATTGTTCCTATATGCCCTTTTTTTAGATTATTTCTTAACCTGACAGTCCTTAACTATGTATATTGAACAATGTGTAACCAGGGGAGGTACAAGGGGCCATTCAATCCTTAAGGCACGTTACAAAGGCAAACAGCGTAAGGGATAAAATCTTTTGCTTTTTAGCTCGCGTTTAGCCACGATCTTTCTCTACCGTAAGAGACAGGAAAAAGCACACAGCGCACTTTTTCCAGTATTCACGCGGGATTGAACCGGCCCCTAGGCGCCCTATGCAAGTTCAAACAGTTACCCCCTATCCAGTGGTGGGATTTAACTGGTGCTCCGGTTGTGCAGTACCGATACCTCATTTAGATATTGGTTCTGTGTAGCGTTTGTTAAAAGTGTGGGCTTGGTTTAATGAAAACCGAGCCCACACCACCTTTTCAATCNGAGTACCTAAGCCGAGGATTGATACTACAATATAATATCCCTCAGCGCCCCACATCATTGGCCTCACTGTTGTTAATTAATTTGAATCCCACCACTGTCCCTATCCTCCACACCACATTCCCCCCCACCCCCACATATCAACAGAGCAGGAATTTACTTACCTATTTCCTCCACAATTGTCCAGTTGTCCTCCTCAAGGTCCAGTGTCCTATGCAATCAGGCTTTAAATGATGAAATTGTGTCATCAGGACTTCCTGTCCCTAATAGGCAATGCTGTATATCAAAGCAAGATATTGTATTAAAATCAAGGTGGGTAGATAATTTATGTAAATCCCACCCAAAGTCATTTAAATAAAATCACTGGCTCATCCAGAAGCCAGGAGATTTGCTGACTCTACCGTGATACTGGGAGAACTGCCTGAAATTTGGGAGTCTCACAGACATTCTGGAAGGCTCGTCAACCTTGATTAAAATGCATCATCAAGCCCCATTCCTGTTGCAAAATGCCGTGTTGACTTTATTGACTATCTGGAGTTTGATAATGCTATATTTACATAAAATATAAATTTATGAACAGTGCTGCAGCAGGTTTGGTTCCCCTTATAGTACAACTTATCTGTCAGCCATTGTCCCACGACGCGGTCCTAAGCCTCAGGTCTGCTTCATTTACAAATGACCGGACATGCACCGCGTGGTCCACCATGCGCAGTAACTTTATTTGGGGACGTAGAAATATTTTCCTAAATCACAGGATGATCTTACTGCACATGTGCTGGGACTCAACGTTCGGCACAGAGGAGGCTTGCATGCAGGCAAGTGTTTTTCTTTGTTATTTTCTCCTATTTGTTTTACTTTTTAATGATCAGTGGTGTTCCTTGTTCATATGAGGGGTAAGGCGTCCATCACAACACTATAAACCAGTTGAAGGATAACATGTAGCTCTAAATTTACTAAGCAGGGAGATTGAAAAGTGGGGATGTTGCCCATAGCAACCAATCAGATTCGAACTCACATGCTCCAATATGCAAAATGAAACTGAGAGCTTGAATCTGAATACCGTAGTTGCTATTGGCAACATCCCCACTTTTCAATCTCCCTGCAATCACCCTGCTTAGTAAATTTAGGCCTTATTGTTTGTGGGGGTCTTTTTAGCAAGTAACGGAAAGGGGTTTTATTTACAAGTTTGGTTAATTGTAGGGATAAACAGGAATTGTCACCTTTAATTTTGTCTGCACATTTAAAATTACCCTCCGCAACATGATTCAGATTTTCTCATTTAGTTGCTGTTTTCTCCCAAATCTGTATTAGCACCTTTTGCTCAGTATTATAGAAATATGGATACGTTGTTGTTGTTGTTGTTGTGTGTGTCTACGTACACAAACATGGGTGGAGTAATTGTCATTTTTCTGTTAGGATAATGCTTATATTTGTGCCACATTATCCTTGTCTATTATGTTGGGCTCCTTAAACTCTCCTAGGCATTAAAGGCTTAAACACAACAAATTTTCTTTAGCCCTTAAAGAGACAGTGTATCAGTTTGCAAGCAGCAGCTGCACTCATTATAGTGTTTAGATCGGCCTGGAATCTGTGGATGGCAGAAGGGAGGGAGCACTGAGGTTTGGAAAGTGAATAATATGCTCTGTTGATATTGCCAGTTGTTACTTTCCATCACATGCACATGAGCTGCGAAAACCACACACAACAATCTGTGGAACAGTTACACACTAAGCAATAAAGAGCAAGCAAATAAAAGAAACACAAGATATAACGAATGGAAGCGTTAAGACCTTTAACATTGATGTATATAAAAAGGAGAAAATAAAATGTATTGTATATATTGTTATAGAATCAATCATCCTTTTATCTCACCCCTGGCTGCAAATGTTTTTTTGTATTTTCGGTTTAGTTATTATTTGTATCGTTGTTCAAGAATACAAAGTGAAACAAATGTGTCTTTAAATTACATATGCAATCTTGGCTGCACTTAATATGCATATTTACAGTTACACTCTTTGTAATCTTTTTTTTCCCATTTTTATTAAATAGTAGGGAAAATGTATTACATGATGTTTGGGTGGACCACTTTGGCAGATGTTTCATGCTCTGTTGTTTCTGTAATGCTATTGAGTAACAGCTAAATTTCAATAAGAGTGCATTTATTTACAGCAGTATTGTAGGTAGATATACTTAATATGTTATCAAATTGTGGACTGGCATTTGAAGTGCTTTTGGTTTATTTTGAGTTTCTGAGTATACAATAAATAGGTATACATGTTCATAATAACACGTAAATTGTGCCATCCAGCTCAACTTTGAAGTTTATATTTTTTTAGTATAATTAAATATAAGGATGTTTATGGGCTATGTCAGGGTTGGCAACTTTTAGTTTCTCACTCCTGGCAGAAACCAAGAGCCAGCAGCATGATGTGGCGAAGATCATAGTTTATGCAAATTACACCCAAAGCCCTGCCCTTTGACTGACAAACCTCATCATTTGCTATGAATGGCCAGACGTGACTTAATGAAACACCACCAATTCAAAATATTTATTGGGGCTGAGGCAGTGATTTGCTCTAAAGTCACTGCCTCAGCCCAGGTCCCTGGAGATTTGCCGACTCTCCTGGGATGCCAGGAGAGTTGCCCAAAATTCGGGAACTTCCAATCTTCGGGAATTCAAGAGATTGAAAGGAAAGACAGCAACAGTATGCGGCATGTACAACCAAGGCATTTTCTGTACCCGGGAAATTTTTCTAAACCTCGGACCCATAAGATCTACATTGCTTACCGTTTAACCTCAGTGACATTATGGGTCAACTTGCCTTACTGCTAATCTATATGTGTGACCTGTTTCCTAAAAGCTTTATCAGGTTCCCATTAAATTTCATTGCAGGCAAGTGAATGTACAGTATTGTATATGGTTTTTAATACGGTATTTATTACTAGAACTAATGCTGTTGCATATAAATAACAAGAGGCCCAGACCAGGTTCAATGNTGATCAGCAAAGAACTGCAAACAGTGGACAAAAGATAATCTGGACAGCTCAAGATTGGAAGATCATCACAAGGTTTGATAACNCCCAATTTCTGCTACATGGTGTAAATAAGACAAAGAGGTCTGAATAGGACAGCGGGGATTAATGGTGGTGCTCCTGCTTACAGGGCAGGACTTAAGTATCCTATACAGTGGATATAGGGGTTGGTGGAGGGGAGGTCTTTTAGGTAAAAGGAAGGATTTAAGNTGAAGGAAACAGGAACAATTCGTCATCTTTGTTCCTTTGGTTTCTTTCTTTCTCTTGTGCAGATTATGGTGCATTGAAACATGTTTTTGCTGTTCAGAGAGCAATGGGAGTCAGACCTGTATCTTGCGCAATATGGGAAGAAGAAGGGCATGGGGGTCCCAATACAAGCACAAGTCATATCAAGTTAAACTGGATGCCAGACCTCCATCCAGCTGGGTAACAGTTTGCCAACCATTGTGAATGGGGTGTGTCATGGATTAGAGGTGCTTTTCTGTTCCCGATGACCGCTGTTGAGAGCGCCTAATTTTGTTTAGTTAATTAAAGTTGCATTAGGAATAGATCTTTAAACCCCATTATAATAGTGTTCAATTCTTACTGGAAAACCAATTAATACCCTTTTAAGTCACAGCCTAAATTTCTGTGTGTTTATTGTGTTTATTGTCTGGTGGGAGGTGGATGTAAAACATTTGCCATTTTATGACATAAAACAATATTCTTTAGTGGCTTCCACAATGACTGGTTTCCANTCTTAATGATGTGTGGTCTGCAGANTAAATATAAGAAATTCTATTATAAAATCGATGCACAAGTTCTTCCACTGATGCAACCAATTATACATACAGCAANTTATATTGGTTATTGGGAGTGGTTTAAGTGGAAGATTTGGTATAGAACCTTCTTTATTTTAATAAATAGACATCTGTGATACAGTAATGCATCATGTGATCTATTGCTAAACGAGAGAGCAAAACTTCAAAGAAGACCACTGTCATGCTCTCCATGAAATATNCTGAGAGCCTGCGATACCTATGTACCTGCATGACCAAGTACTGACATTTAAGTCATGCATACACTACCTTGAATTTTCTCTAGAGAGTAGCTATTATACAGACTATAGACAATAGACTATAATCATGGCTTTCACCTTCTGTTTTTTTTGGTGGCAGATACATGTGCACTACGCACACTGTCACTTTATTGTATGATTTGCATATTCACACCATAGACAGAAAAGTATTTAAAATTGTCACACACCACAATATACATCTTGAGCATTGCTTTAGTATGTGTTCAGTTATATCATGTATCTACAACTACATACTACTANATACTCCATGGAACTGGGATTTTCCTGAAGTATTTAATGTTTTTACCCAGGTCTTCGAGACCTGAGATTTGAAAGAAGCGGTTCAGATTACCAACAAAAACCCCAATGGCAACCCGGATTTTCCTGAATTTCCTGGGTTTTTGGAGGTAATAGAAACGTGGTCTTACTTAAATAACTAACAAGAATCTAGCCAAAAAAACTGGCATCCAGGCCTAATACACCCCAATTGACTGCACTGTCTATTTGGTCATAGACAAACTCCTTAAACACAAAACATATTCAGGAGATTGGCATTGGCAAGTCATATTTATTCCACTGTTTCAAGTATCTGGATATGTGCGGATGTGCATCCATGGGTAAATATATGTAATTGACCATTCACTGGAACGAATGTCATACCGAAGTTGTATTTTCCGGTTGGGAGTTGAAAACTCATTGCTGTGGAAGGTCACAATTTGTGCTTTTTACTAACTGCACTAGTCAGTGGCGATAAATTTATAATTCGGAAATTCCTGATGGTTCGGGGGTCCTATAGAGATATATATTGTGTGTGTGTGTATACATAGACCCATAAAAGATATATATATACATATATATATTGTGTGTGTGTACACATAGACCCATAAAAGATATATATATATATATATATATATATATATATTGTGTGTGTGTATACATAGACCAATAAAAGATTGTAAAAACGAATCAATTTTAACTAAAATCCATTGATATAATTAATGTAACGCTATGGGGGAATCTATATGTGGGTAAATATGGGGGGAAAGCCAGCTGGTATATTGCCTAGGGCCCTAGTCTTCATCCAGCTCTGGTCCTAAGTTCAGAATTGATGCCAGATCCCCACAGCATGATAACTATATAACTATGTAGATAGCATACCATACAATTAACATAACTCCCCTACCGCATACCAAAAGCACTTCCACTTCCTGGCCAATTCCATCCAGGTTTGCTCAGTTGTCTGGATTTGGTCCATTGACAGTAACCCAGCGTAATTATGATAGAGAATAAAGTAAGGTAAAATAAGGTAATGGAAAATAAAACCAAATGAAACAGCAAACAGCAATATTAATCAGTCTAGGAGTTTATTAGGGAAAATGCAGGTAAAGCAGGTAATTCTCTTATTTGAATGAGGCTAAAAAACCATCTNGGATAATACTGATATGCAGAATGGGATGACGCCTCAAACTAGTCAGGGAATCTGCGACCAGGAGCCAGAAACACCCAGCCAGGAATAAGGAACTTAAATGAAGTACAGTACAGGACTAGGATGCCAGTGCGTAACATTATCACTGGCAAGGAGTTCACAGTCAGTNGGGTTTAGCAGCCTTACTAGGACCAGAATAAAAGCTGGAATGCAAATAGCATGGATACAGCAGTGAACTTACAGATATACCTTTTATACAATGGACACATCATATAAGTATCCCCTACAATTTGTTGCTTTTAAAATAGCAAGTTTGAGACGTCTATCTCAGTGTACATGGTTACAGACCCGGTCCTTATCAGATTGCAGACAGTCTCTAGTAAGGATTAGTTTAGGATTGTTTCTTTCATCCCAAATATTGCTTGCCAAGATTTCATTGATCCCCTATCAGCCAAATTGTAAAATGTAATTTGTGTGAAACCAGTCAAGGGCAGTCAATTCCCAGTACTTGCGACCTGTTAGACATAAGACCCTTTAAACTGTATAATGCAACTAAATCAGTGCTGAACATGTCGGGCAATATGCATAGAGACATCATTGTCCAGAGCAATCCCTTTCTTTCCTGCTCAACATATAAGGTGCTGGCCAGTAGATTCAGTACTCACACTATATACAGAAGGTTTTTATGAGGTGTAATAAATGACTCCTAATGAGACCCAGCACCGTTTTATGACATTTGCTGTGCAAAGTCTCAGTTAATTACTTGAGCAATTAGCAAAGAAGCAAATGATGAAAGTGATCCTGTGATTTATTATGACATTAGACCTGTTACCCAACCCAAAGCTATCATGACATGCCATACTATACCACTTTCTCTACTAATTCAAGGTGCTAGCACACTTGTAAACACTGCCTCTGTAACAAGAACCAAAGTGGAGTCATAAAACAGCCCTAGTAATTAATGTAGCACTTAATGTAACAAGCATATGTTGAAAATCAATAATCACTTATTCCTAGGTAAGTTAATTATTTACCATATTTTCACAATTTAAACGCTCTCATCTTGTGTTCCATTAAATTACTTTTTTATTTTTTTAACCACCTATAAGAAAAACCATTGCAGGGAGGGTTCGATTCATAGAAATAAAAGACTTGTCAAACTAACAGACCTGCGTGCCAGCATAGCACACATGCAGGTCTGGATACGATCCAAAGTTTCTGATCCACATGTGCTTTGCACTATATTTAAATGAGAAAGTGGGTAGTTCATTGCTCCTGTGAATGTAGCCCGGATCCCCTAAACTCATGAAGCAGATCAAGGCTGATTAAAGTTATAATTCACATTCACATTTCCTCATGGTAATAATCTGGCTTTTTGAAATTGGTACTTGCAGGGTAAAGCTGGCCGTACACAGCAACGATATTGTGGATAACACATTTGCATAAGACATTCTGTATGTGTGACACTGTGACGCCTACAGAACGTCTTATGCAGCAAAACATCTTTGTCTATACCATTTTCCACTAGAACGATATCTCAGCCCAGCTTTACTCACCTTCTGACATCTTCAGACCCCTGTAGGGACCCGGGTATTTGCTGTGGTAAGCATAAATGTTTCTTTTAAGAAGATACTTTTTGTTTGTACAATTTTTTTACTCCCCTGTTTAAACTGCTGTTCACCCTATTCACACTTCGGGCAACCCAGGTTGCACCGATAATAACCCTTAATTTTTCCAGAATTTTTCATAGGCACCCTTCACAATGTGCCTTGACCCGGGATTTTTGCACAGTGCGAACAGGATATAACAGAGGAGATTTATACCCCATTCAGACTGCCTCGTAAAAGCCAGGGCTTTTATGAAAACGCTGGTCTTCATGATTATACCCCCGGCTTTTTGGGCGCAGTCTGAACGGCAATCCCGGCTCTCTTGGGCCAGGTCTAAGACCAGCCATAAAGAAGAAGTTGCTGAACAGGCCAGGTCCCAGTTCGTGCAGTCACAAGTCGTCGGGTTTAGGAAACACTGGCGATCTGCAGGCAGATCTATTTTTACTTAGACAACAAAAAACACTTTACAAATATTAACCTGTTCAAACATGTAAAAAAAAAAAACAAAAAAAAACAAAAAACAAAATACAACACTCTGCATCGTCCCAGGGGAAAATTGCCACATTATTGGCACCAATTACACTAGAACGCTCATCGTCCTAGTGAGTGATTAGAGTTACATACATAACAATTTCTAGAGCATTTACAGATTATACTTAGTTCAGTGATGCATTACCAGAATATCAAAAATATTCCTGACTGTAAATTCCTTTTGTGGATAGATTAGATAGATAGATAGATAGATAGATAGATAGATAGATAGATAGATAGATAAATAATAATAACAAGATATATAGTGAAAACTGATCACAGTTTATATAATAGAATACAATCTATTCTATTCATTTCAACGCACAAATTCACTAGTCGTGATATAGTAAATGCAGATATTGCATTTGTCCCTGATTGAGTAAAGGTAATTTAAGCTATATTTACTAAAACCTTCTACGAATGAACTAGTAGCTACTATATACAAAAATTGTGTAAGTTTCACTGGAGGAGGAGCCTCCTTTATATAAAAAAGTTAATTAACTTCCACTGGTACAATCTGGAGGAATTTGTGAAATATATCATAGACTCCATATTAGCTCTACACTCTAAGCTAATAATTTGCTGGACTAGACAAGAATACCCCCTGTCTCCATTAGTGTTTACTTTAACCACACTGGAAGGAGAACTTCCTCAAAGATAAGCAACCCCACTGACCATGACTGGTCGCACAAAATGTATTTGCTGATTACATTCAATTTGTCATTACTAACTCACTTATAGCCCAGTAAAATGCGCTAGATAAGGCCTGACCCACCTGTGTTTCTCTAGCTGTTGTGAAATGTTAATTCCTAGTATTCTCTGCCAACTATCAGTCATGAAGTTTCACAACACACGGGAAGCCACATGTTTGCCAGGCTTCTAAACTAAATTACAACTTTGCATAGTGTTAAAACTAAATATACCAAAGTCCCTATAATAAAACATAGACAAAAGTTGTTCGAACTGTGGTGTATGTTTGTAGTGAAGTGTACATGCCATTTTCTTTTTTTTAATCATTAATATGTGTTTGTTTTTTAAAAACAAATACATTCCTGTACTTTTAAGGTACTAACAGATTGTTGTATTGTAANACCCGGGATTTGAAAAAGGTGGTGTTTAGATTACCACCAAAAAAAGTGGGAATTTCAGTAAACCCAGAAATTTTCCTAAAATTCCAGGGTTTTTAGTGGGAATCTGAACGTGGTATGATTAAGCTGTAGCTTGCATTCTTAGATCCTTACCAAACTACATTAGAACTGTGTAATCAGTGTCTGACTGATATGGCATTTCAGCTTTATCAAGAAGACATTATGAGTCTGTCTCATGAACACAGTTATCAGAAATACAGCACAAATAGAAATAATAGTGAAAGGAAGTAAGATTAGGCAGTTACCAGGTTAAGTCAATACTACAGGTTAGTTGCAGCAGGGTTTTTTTGATTGTTATTCAAAGATGAATGTTACCAGTAAGCAGAAGAAGCATTAGAATAAAACTAAACATATATATATATATATATATATA
>JABWIB010002066.1:22774-40102 GCA_016617825.1 Platyplectrum ornatum | reverse complement strand
ATATGTACATGCGCAAAAATACAGGGCACAATACAGACGCAACGATCTGACACTATGGGGTATATTTACTAAGCGGTGAGATTGCAGTGAGATTGGAAAGTGGGGATGTTGCCCATGGCAACCAGATTCGAGTTAACATTCTCCAGAGTGTAAAATAAAACTGAAAGCTTGAATCTGATTGGTTGCCATGAGCAACATCTCCACTTTCCAATCTCACTGCAAACTCGCGGCTTAGTAAATATACCCCCATGAATCTAGCTTTGTGATTTAGGGCATGTTTGGAACTGTTAATGCGTTTTCTGAGCGTTCCTGGGCTTGCGCGCTCGTATCCACCTCTGTAACTGAACTATGCAAACATGGCATATATAAAGCGCTGCAGCATTTACCGTACGTCCCCTTATGTATTGTTGTTTTTATTTTCTAATTTATTTTTTACATGGTAAAGATAGATATATTGCTAAGAATGAAAATATTTAGTGAAATAAAAATAAACATATAAAACTAGGTATGTAAAAACAGTGTCAAGACAAGACTTTTTAAAAATTTAAAATAGAAAAACCAAGTTCACTATAAGTATGAAAACACTGTTTTGTGGTGCTTTATACAGTTACAATCTTTTAATTTTAAACAACAGATCAAGAAAAAGCACATACATCACAGAAGAGGACGAAGCATTAGTCGCGTATCTGTATGCGTGAGCCAAAGACTGCTGCTCTAAATTCAGGCTTGCGGATTTGCTTTAGTCAGTCCTTTCAAACTTGCGCACACTGAACCTCTGGATCAAGTCCGCAGGTTCCAGATTACTGATCTTTCATGGATACATTTGGTTATTTTGTATCCCTGATTGAAGTTTAGTTAATGAGACTGTGTCTGTTAATCCTATGCAGAGCAGCACTGACGGAGCATACAAAGAAGTTTTAATATTGGTTTCCTCTAGTATATTATATCAGTGTCATCTTAACTGTTTCAATACAAAAAAACAATGATTTGGAAAAAACGATTGGTACATTCTGGGGTATATTTACTGAAGCTTCTAAGCAGCAAATTACACTATATCCTTTTGTAGTTTGTACTTGATAAATTCATTCTTTCAGAGTTTTTCATATAACGCAGTCACATTACAAATAAATAGTAGCTAGAATATGATTAGTTGGTAGAAATATACATATGCTTCTTTACATTTAGTAAAGTTTGGTTAAATACATTCCTTTATCACAAATGACCTTTATATTATTGTTTGTCATGCACAGTATGTATACATAATGGCTCAGTCGAGGATGGCACATTATACATTATGTTGTAGTTACATATATATTGTACTCCATGCACAACTGAAGACTGTTCTGCTTAAAGGTTCTAAAGTTTAGGTAAGTTACACTCACACTTCAGATCCTTATCACCAGATGTTCAGCCATGCTTTACTCTTGAAAGTAGTTTTCTATTCCTATTGCAAGTACCCCCTGCAGGACAGGTTTTAAGTGGAATAATTACAGGCTCACTGAACTAAACTAAATTTCCTGTGGACCTGCAGTAAAATTTACCCCCAAAATTAAGTTTAATTATCTGTTGAAAACCCAAAGCTTCACCTGTAATCACTCAATTTGATTTGGATGCGTATAAACTTTTGACTAGGGGCAAAACAAACTATTTTACTACCTAAGGCAGCATGTTAAATGGCCTTGTTCACGTTGTACAAAATAGCAGAGTGAATGGCTACTATACTAAACATTACTTCCATCTGTTTCATGTAAGGGCCAGACCTGTTTTTACATCCAATGCCTAATACAAAAAGAGTAAAATTAGGTAACTAACATGTATATCAGTAACAAACATAACCTGTTGTGTGAAATGTGTAATATTCTAGGTAAATGGGAATCTAGTAGCAATTACAAAAGTATACAAGTCTAAGGGAAAATATATTTAGGGGCTGATCCAGAGGTTGAGAATAAGGACAGGTGCCAGTGTGCAGACCTGAGCAAGGGCGCATTGAACTACAGCAAGGCAAAACAGAATTTGAATTAATTACAAATTTGTGTCATTTTGTGATTAAACATGCGCTGATCCAGAGTTTTGTGTGGCTGCAGCGAGTGGCCGTACACTCCGGGCCATACAGATGTGGGTGAACACACAGGAAGAAGGGGCATCCCGTATGATGCCCTTCTTCCCTGCTTCAGTCTGAAACTCTAAGCACAGAGGCTATGGACTTCTATAGCCATATCCTTTGCAGTTTTGGCTGCATATATTTTTGTGTCATTGATAGACAAGCCAGTGTAGTAGCGGCAGCCACTTCTATGCACAGGTATTTATAGTTAAATAATAGGAATGGGTTTTTAATGCTTGGTTTTCTTGCATTGAAAAACACATTCACATTTTTTTTTATCAATGGTTCTGTGCATAATAGTGGCTCCTGACACTACAGCAACTTTGTTTATCAATGAAATCATTGTAAAAAATAAATAAAACACACAAAAGACATTTTATTTTTTAACAATATTATTTATTAGAAATACATGAAACATGTTTTTTTTATTACACTTGCAAACTTACATTTTCTATGGGAAAACCACATACTCCTTCCTATTGCACCATGTCATCTCTCAACTCTAATACGGTTTGCAACTAATAAAATTTACCTCCCCTGCAATTCAACATGGTTTTCCCACTCTAAACGTTTTACGCATGTAAGTTCAATAGTACGTAAGGCTCCAGTTCATTATACCCAACATTTGTATTGTGTACTCATAGGATTTATATGGCCATGTGCATTAGACAGTATAAAGTAAATTAGCTTGCCCCTAAAAAACAACACAGAAAACACTGCAATAGAAGAAAGCATGTACACCATTGGTAAATGGTTTAGATTAAGGACCATTGATTGTCAGGGTTTATTGCTTCCTAGTATGACAGACAAAACATTGTATTACACAGGTAAGATGCTAGGCCGGTGCTAGGTCTGGGGGCGCCCTAGGCAGACCTACCTACCGAGGAGGGCGGCGGGATGACCGCTGGTCGGCCACTCTCTCGGTTTTTACTATTTTTTTTTTCTTTTTTNAAATGAATTTTCATTTCTTTTTATTCATTTTTTTTATTCCCTCGGCCGCCCNCCCACCCCCTGTACGATGCGCCCTACGCAGCTGCGTAACAGGCGTAATGAGTGGGTTGGCCCTGGGTAAGATCATTTGTGAACCTGTCTTAAATGACATGTTTTTTATTTAACCAAGTCTCCACTGATTCAGTTAAGATAATTAACAAATTAATATTAACTTAACTTAAAATCTTAAGCTGAAAGCAAGTGTACATATGTTTTAAATGTTATGGTAAAGTGGAAGGAAATGTAAAAAGAAGAAAGAAGAAATATCTATTTCTTGTCCAATTTCTTCAATGTTTTCATTTCAAAATGCTGCTGGTTTAGTAGTTTTCAGTCATTTTAATAAACAAATATAACTCCCCACCAAATGGTAACATCATACCCAATTCAAAAAGAACGTCTTTCTTCCCAGTGACATATATTTCATTCTAAGCTATCCTCCCCATTCTCAGTAATTATATCCTCACGTCACCCAACCTCAAATTAATAGACACTGCTATGACCCCCTATTAAAATAAATAGCCTTCACCATCAAATGAATTGCTCTTGACATCACCCCATCAATAAAATATCCGCTGCATAAATAACCACCTCCACACACTCATACTTATCTCTTGTTCTCTGAATATGCTGTAGATACCAAAAACATGTTGAACACAAAAGCGCAAACTATTTCTTAAGAATTTAAGGTGCCAAAATAAATCAGTTTGGTCAGAAGGGAAATGTTAGTGTTAGAAATAGTTTTGAGAAATGTATAAATANTATTTCATTACATTTAATTTATTCTGTTGGCAAACATGCAATACACCGGCAATTTTGCATGGAATATCATTGCGATTAACTTTTAATGGTCTGTTAATGAAGAGAGGTTTTGAATAATTTTGTTAGCATCAGGTATGAAATATATACCCTGTTCACACTGTGCCAAAAACCTGGGTTATTGATGGGACTTGATTTTTGGAGGATCATTCCCGGGTCCAATATGGGTAGCCAGCAAGGTGAATGAAGGTTTTAGGAGGATTACAATAAAAAAGAAAAAAAAAAAGCTGTAAAAAACATACAAAAATTACTCCTTCAAACACAGCACCATCTGAGATGGAAGATCCAGGGTCCAAGAAGCAGGGATGGCACATCAGAAGGTATGTCAGTGTACGCAGTGTAAGTTTAAAAAATACTTGGGCCTAAATTTACTAAGCAGGAAGATTGCAGGGAGATGGGGAACTGAGGATTTTGCCCATAGCAAAACACTGCTATTAGACTTGGGTTGGAAACATCATTTCTCTACTCTAATACTGTTTGCAACTAAAGAAATTTACCTCCTCTGCAATTCAACATGGTTTTGTCCACTCGTAATTTTATGCCTGTAAGTTCAATACTAGATCAGTCTGGATCCAGTCCATAGAGTTTACGCTCCCAAATAAGGCACTCTTGCCTCCATTCTGTTATTTCCAGGAAAGTTGGGCATACCATTGATTGGCNTTCCTATTGCTTCTCTGGTTCTAACATTGAATGCCACAGATGAGGTACTATCTCGGCAACCTCTGTTTTTGTGAAAAGATGGTAATAGGGTATAGCATGTTATGGAATTTTTGGGTATTAAGGAATGCTGTGATACACTTCTATGTCATAAAATAATGGCAGCACCAANTATGTACCCCCTCCCCCCACATTGAGCAGGCTACCACACCTAGTACTCATTACTGCTTTTGTCTGGCACTCATTATAATTTCAATAGAGCTGCAAGGAGTTTGGCCCATTAGTAAAAATAACAGCACAGAGAAACAGCTTAATCACACAGTATACTCTGGCTAACACCCCCACCAGAAGAAGAAAGAAAGAAAACAGTAACCTAATGTGGCCAAGTTAGCATATAATGCAAAGCAGAAAGGATGAAGTAATAATCCCTTTATTATACTATTCAGGGCTATGGGAGGTTAATACACAACAGAGATGTAAACAGGTGATAAATACAGTAATGTGTTAGATTTCACAGGATCCTCTAATTAACTAAGTTATCTACANGACATAAGGAATTAATTATAGAAAAAATGCTCTTTTCAATAGCCACATGATATTTGTGTTTAAAAGCAATATATTGTAGGTTTATTAACTTNTCTTTAAGTCTTTTAGTAAATTTCTCTATACTTTTTGTTTAGTCTAGAATTCTTACTTACCATACCTACATCGACCCATAACATAAAATAATAGTAAATGATAGTGGCATATTATACATAGTAGTGAAGGTAGTCAGAACATACTCTATTGCTAACAGTATTGTATAATGGCATAGTACTACTATTGTGCTGTTTGGATGATCACTTTCAATTTACCTATAGCTCCAGAGACTAGAGTGTGTAAGCANTTGGCGTGTGTATCATTTTAGCTAGCGCTAGGCAGCTCTCCGTCCCCGACCCATAACACACACAATGCTATGTCCACTACTGTTGAGCGTAGCAGTTTGAAACTGACTATCCCTTCTGAATGGCCATGACAATAGTACAAAGGGCTCTATTTACTAAGTAGTGAACACTTCATTTTTGTTCATTTCCATTACTGCATGAAATTGAAGCGATCTAGATTACAAAGCATGGATTTCCATGGAAAACTATCTCTCTGCTGGCCCGTTCTACTTAATGAGGGCCAATACGACACCTTCCGTTATAGGAATTCCAGTTTCTCCTAATAGCAGTTATTAGGGGGAGGAAGATGAAGCCTGCTAGAATACACATGCATGTGTAACATTTTTTTTTGTAATATAGTTTTAGGTTTAAAAAGTTAAAGTAGCTGCACATATATATGTAGATACATGAATTAATATTTGAAATAAGTTAATAAATAAGCACATTGAAAAATAAGTGACTAGTTTATTATAATATAGATTGGGAAAGACAAATTTGATTATAAAAAATAGATCTGTAAAAATAGATATTTAATCTTAACATCAATTGTTTTTAAAGCTTCAGTTTCCAGATAATAAAAGAATTCATATATATATATATATATATATATATATATATATATATATATAATTTAATGTGACCAGAACAATAGCCTCATTCTTTTTAAAATGTCTCAACAGGATTTATGCCATCACACATGAAATGTGTTAATGTGAATCCAACCACCCTGATACTGAACAATTTGCACCTACTAAGAGGCAGGTCTACAAAGTCATCAATTATCTATATAACTTCCATATGGTAGAATCAGCATACTAAAAATGAAAGCCAGTCATGGGCCTAAATTTACTAAACAGATTGCGGAGAGATTGAGAAGTGGGGATGTTGCCCATAGCAACCAATCAGCTTCAAGCTCACATTCTACAGTATGTAAAATGGAACAGACAGGTAGAAGCTGTTGCTATAAGCAACATCCCAACCTCTCAATCTCCTTGCAGTCTCCTTACTTAGTAAATTTAGGCCATGGTTGTAACTATAATTATTATTTATTCATTTCTTTTTTTACTGCCATATTGCATATACACTGCATATATTCTATATAGAATTTGAAAATGACTGTTTAGCCACAGCCTACCAAGTCCTCTTGTGGCAACTTCATGGAGGGAGAAAATATGGGCATAGACGCCGATTACACGTAGACATGATATAAGACTCGTGTAATTGTAACGACAGAATCATTTAGAAATGACCATAGTATCAGCCTACATACATTTCACATACTGAATGTTATTAATAAAACAATAAATGCACACACAATTAACAGAAATACGTCTGCTAAGATCCCTTATGTTGTTATCTAGCATGTTTAACTGGAACATATTGGAAATAATGTTTAGTGACTTTTAGCCCAGGTGCAGCAATAGTTTACATTGAAACATTGCAATAAACAAAGATTAAAAATAAATACATTTAATGCTCTATTTCATTCCCAAAATGCTCAGCATATGGAACTGATTTTATACTCTTGGTATTTGTCTGGCATTGAAGAAGTTAATGACAGGAAAACAGGGGGTAGTGTGTGTTGGGGTGTAATATTTTCATAATGTGATCCCTTTGTTTTCTTTTCATTAGAAGAAGGTTAGGAATGTAAAGTTTGTTTGAACACAGCACAGTCTAGAGAGGATTTAATGAGGAGCATGAATAGCTAAGACACTGCAGGTGGTAGAGGGTGGTCCTTTGCAAATCAGTCACCGTCTGCCAGACATGGCCATCTTTTCCTGGTATATGTTACAAAGGTGGCCAACTGACTCTTTTATCTAACTTATGCCTGCTAATAACAAATGCAATAGTCCAAGTAGAATAAAGTCGTCATTTTATTCAACTGTGTATATAAACAAAAATAACAAATAAATGTGAATTTGATGTTTTTGATGATAGATGAATAGATAGATAGATAGATAGATAGATAGAATGAATTAATAAAATTATCACACTTTCTTTTTATATATACATATAATAGACTAGATCCAGACTTAAGAGGGCTATGCGGTCAATAGCGCCCTGTTTCTAATGAGAGAACTCTGCTAAGCTCTGTACATATCTTCTTAATTCACTCCCTTTGTAAGCACAGAAGTTTGTCTACTTATGAGTTCAGAAGCATACCTTAAGTCCTACAAATGCCCTATTTGGAAGGGTATTGTGGCAAATGAGATCCATACAATAAGCCCTCAGCCCAGCGGATTTAAGCACATTGGAATGAATCCAGACTAACTATTGAACCTACGAACAAGTNGGTAAAACCATGTTGAATTGCAGGGGAGGTAAAATGAATGTCAGTGTTTGCATGCAGGGAGAATGCTTTATTTTTGGATTTTTTCACACAGATACTGACCAGTGTTACTGTTACACTGTTATTAGACTTGAGCTAGGAAACATTATCAATCTCTAATACTGTTTGCAACNAATGAAATTTAACTCCCCTGCAATTCAACATGNTTTTGCACACATTGGTAACTCGATCTTAAGTTCAGTAGTACGTTAGTCTGGATTCCGTCCACTATAGACCATATTCAGATCTTTAGGCACTGCTNGATCTCAGATATTATTTCTCGCCAAAATATCAAAGCGGAGTTAAAAACTCTGCTCCATCAGTTATTATAAAGTGCAAGCCCACTTTGGGTTAGATTCAGATCTTTAGGCAGTGTTTGCATGCAAAGAGAATATTTAATTTTTGCTTTTTGCACAAAAATACTGACCAGCGTTACTGTTACACTGTTATACCCCACATTACCCCAAATAGATGTCTTTTTTGATGAAAAAGCCGGTTGCAGTGAGAAAGCCAGCTTAGTGTAAACGCTCCATTTACAAAAAGCTGGCTACTGAAAGCTAGTGTTCAGAGCCTGCTTAAAAGAAGGGGTTTGGCTCTCCTATCCACCTTTTTCAGTCAGTGTGAACACTACATAGCCAGCTTTCCTCTCCTATTGTGTTTGATTGTCTCACACAGTCTGCTATTTCCAGCACAACACTGCCTGTCTCTTCATCCTACCCCCTACCCTCATGTAAACAAACAATCACAGCCAATTACAGCACATTTTGATGATGTGTACTGGTAGCAAAAAGCAGGGTTCATTGTGAACAGTGCAGAGACTGCTTCAAAGCCCCTCCAATATCTCTAGTTCTACACCCTGGCTCTGTCTAAACCCTGCTTTTTCAAGGTTGGTAATGTGAACGGGGTATTATTAGACTTGGGCCCATAGCAACCAATCACGATCAAGCTCACTTTCTCCAGTATGTAAAATGAAACTTATTGGTGGCTATGGGCAACATCCCCACTTCTTACTCTCCCTGCAATCTCACTTCTTAGTAAATTTAGGCCCATACTGATCCTATCTAAATTGAACAAACAATGAAGTTGCCATTCTGTAGAGCGTGTTAGCATGTCTATCCTCAACTACAGTGCCACAAACCTCTTCTTACAGATCTAAAAACATACAGAAATAAGTTCTATACACCTGACTGATATTAACACGGGACACATGCTTGTGTAGATAATACTAGTTTATGCAATCCCCTAACTAGTAGCTGGAACTTGCACAAAGAACATATTTTTTTCTTGAGTTCTCTAACATATCATTAAGCATGGATAGTCGGGTGCCATGAATGCAACACATTTTTCCAATTGTCCTGATACAGATCAACACTGCACTAATTATGTATAATCACAGATCTGGCAATTGTGGATTGTAGCTAGTTACAAGAGGTATACAGCGTTTTCACTGACCTGGAGTGCATGGACATTTTTACATCAGCAATGGGAATCATTTTCTCCATTGTTTAACAGCTACGGCTGAAAAGTTTATGTTCCCTTTCGTAACATGAACAAAATAACATTTATTATGCTGTCAATGGGTTCAAAATTTCCATCTGCAGAAGTTTGTAACATACACAGTGATGAAACACTAGTGTATTTGAAATAGGTTTCCTAAAGAGTTGGCCTTTTATACCACATGGGTTTACTAGACGTCAGTGAAAAAGAGGATTGTTTTCTTTTTAACCCATGTTCAACTTTTTTTGGATACTGTGTCACATCACTTTACCCAAGTACTGCAGAGCCTGTGAATGGTTTATTCATAAATAAAAACTTCAATTCACATAAATCCTGTGTATTCCAGTCATTTCAGGCTGGATGCATGTGCGTGTGTGTGGTTTGATTGAGGTGTTCCTGGCCCTGGATAATTTATGTGAAATTCAATTTCTTTCCTCCGTGCTCCACTGGTGGAAAAAAAACCTGAGCCTGGTATATAAGTTCTGGGCAAACAAATCCTGAATGGATTCTTTGAGAGGGGGAAACGTCAGCCAGTCTCACAGTATAAGTAACAGAGTCAGGGAGGGAGGAAATTAAATGGAGAGTCACAGATAGTGAAAAGATGGATAAGGGGATATTTACCAGACAGAAAGGCCGCTATTGGCAAATATTGACTAAAGTGCTCAAAGTTTGCTGTTTTCCACANTCATTTCTCTATTTCCTTGCAGGTCATTTTAAAATAGTGCACAATACAGCAAAAAGTCATTAGAATAAATGTAATAAACTGGTATTTACGCTCCAGTACATTTTGAAAACTACAGTTTGTGTCCTTAATTATCAATAAAAACAGAATAAAAAATCTTTTATTTTTTGGTACTGATGGATCCATTTATTAAGTGACTGGACTTAGATCAAAATCTCTAACTTTATTTAAGATACAGAACGGGAGTCGAAAATGGATGGGTTGAGTAAGTACACAAGGTGGGAGGGATTTAAGTTCTACAGGAAGCATTGGATTAAATCCTAAAATGCAATCCATTTTTTGCATCATTCCCATTTTATGTGGGGGCAGTGCAAAAATATTAAGGTAGGGAGTGTCCTTTCCTTTCCTGTAGGGAAGTTGGTATGCTGCGCGTATCAGACTTTGGATCTCTCAGTGCAGCAAAGGATCCAGTAAATAAATATTATTTTGTCAAGTGTCTTGAACATCAGAGCTGGATAAACCAAAGTGCAACCAGAATGGCACCAAAGGCCGTTTCTAGGGGCACTTACAATATACAATATACAATTCTAGGGGCACTTACAATATAGAGACTGGACACACATAAAAGGGGCAAAAATACTAACTGGGCACATGTAGCTCTTGTATGTATATTTTAAAGTGTGCACTGTTTGTTAATGTTTGGTAAGGGTCCCCACAGTTTAGTTGNCCAGGTGGCCTCAAAACCTTAATCCAGCATGACTGAACATACAAATCACGATTGAAAACAATTGTTTTCATGATTATTAATTTTTTTATGGTCTAATGATGTTCCTTGCTAATATGTCATAAGGCATGGTATTCAAATCAATTAATTAATTAATTATCTCAGAGACCGCATTTAGGGATATTATACATTAGTAACCTGTTTCAAAATAGGAGATGGCATTTATGACTTACTGATGTATTGGAAAGTAAGTCTATCACCAAGCAAATAAAAGTAGTACAAATGTTATGGGAAAAATGACAAATGTAAGTGAATTAAGTGAATTTAAGTGTCACTACTTTGTGTATATCATTGTTTCGTTGGCTCAATGTTGACTTCATTATAAAACAATGTCTGATAACAGTTATTTATTTCTCCTAATTCTTAGAAGCGAGCAGACGGTTCTTAATAAGACTGGAAATGCTAGTTCAAAGCACTTGGCTGATATTATAGCGACCCATTTATTTTATTATTTTATTAAGGAGCAGCTGCTTTCACTGTAAAAGACATTCAAATCAAATCACAATGACAATAGCTCTGGCTACACTATTTAATAGTTTTATAGTGATCTGTTCATATTACAAATTAATTAGCTCACAAAGAGGTAAAGTCATTAAAATAAACCTATTGTTGTACATGATGTAATTGTCAGGCTGTTACCCATTAACTGTGAATCAATAAAGGTTTTCCTAAACTGTCTACTGTTATAGATTAATGATAAGTTAGATTGTATTTACAATGCTAATGGTCATTTACTGTATTTCCATTTTACCAATAATTAATAGAATTTTATCTTTTTTTAATAGTTTTTAACAATCTGTCTATTTGATAACCATCAGTAAGTTATACACATCCTTCAGCAGAGGTGAAATATTTATAGAATAGAATAATCATTTAAATACAGATATCCAACATAAAACAATACCAAATTAATATTGCAATGTTCATTTAATATTACATATAACTGTCATAGAATGGAAATAAGGTATACACTAGTAAACCAGCTCCTGGTGTGATAGAAGTGTAATTGTGAGGTGGCAACATACTGCCCGAGCCTCAGGAAGAACCTTTGTCAAAGTTGTGCCACCCTTATGGATTGATACAGCATCATACGAACCAGCCGGCCAAACCAACAAAACATAGTATAGGCCTGCAGTGTTATTNTTCCAACAAATCAGCCCACCATCCACACCATATAATTATTAGGCCAAACCGGCAATTATGCTCTGACCAGGAGCTCTGCTGTATAATCCGTATGCTTCTTATAATCCGTATACGTATAATCCCAACTCATAGAAGTCTGGATAGACACTTTTATACATCCTTACTGCACTAGAAAGGAACACAGTTGCATTGGCCAGTAATTGGCACCAAATATCAGAAACAACTTTTTATTTTTATTTTTTTTTTTCATTTTGTGCAAGAAAAAAAACAGTGAAAATACTGTCTGTCTTTATATATTATGTTTGGATGAAGACGTTTCTATAGGAGAAAGTTTATTTACCCACAGGAGACAGACATGAGTTGTTTTCTGTGGCCTCTCTTCCTTCCGCGCTCCTCTACTTTAAACAAAGGTCTTATTAAAAGCATGACTTTGTCCACACAGATGCTTTTTTTCGGGCATGCCGAGAATGCTGAAGCATGATGAAGCTTGTGTAATGATGAGCATTTCTCATATGTCTACCTGCTCCAATTTACTCCAACTCTGCTTATATGGATAAAGCCCAAAAATCTGCAGTGTGGGCGAGTTGTTTTATTTGTGGAGATGCTGATAGTACAGTCACGAATTCTCCTCTGAAACAGCCCTAGAACATTGTTGGTGATTTAGTTTACCAGATGTTTAAATTGTGAAAAATGTGCATATGTCATTAAAGTATTAATGTAAATATAATTGTACTATATATCACTACATTCAAATGGATTATCATTCAAGTAAGTAAGGGCCAGATCCAGCAAATCCAGCGTTTGCTTAAGTTTTATTAAGGCCTATTCCCCTCGCTATGGGTGGGGGACACCGCATATGAAGGGGATTCCACCCAGGGGACAATACCTTAAGATTTATGCACCACTTTAGCTTAAAAGCAAGGTGGTGCAGTNTGAATTGTACGTAAGGGCTTATGTCATCCCTTACTGTACAATTTACAATTTCCCCCGGCAAGTAAATTCCGAATCCAGGCTGCGGAAAACAATGTATTTTCCACAGTCTGGATCGGGCCCTAAGTTCTGAAAACAGTTCATGGTGGGTCTCATAAAAGTGGTTTTCATTGCATTACTATCAGTTCCCAGTGCATGTGTAAGTAAGGCTAACCTAAAATGTCAAAATACATTGAATACATGTTTTATTAGCACACACAATTTTTTAGAACATTGTTCAAGTAGGTAATTGGAATGATAAACTGCTGGGATCATTGGCACCAATGTATTTATTCATTTATATAGTCATTTCTATTGTTCTAGTATTTTTCATCCGTAACAGTGCTCATACAATGGAACAATTTGTCAGCAGTCCATATAATTGCCTGATGAAATGATACGGTAAACCAAGGAGGCTTGACAAACCCTGATCTTCTGATCATTCCTATTTCACACCATTTTGTCGGTGTTCTGACAAAATGGCTTCTGTGAATACATTGTATGATAATCATGCAGAGCAGCTGGTTAATATNAGCTACATCATTAATATTAATACTGGCTACAGAGGAAAAGCTTTCCATGCTTTACATAATAGAAATCACAGAACGTACAGACACATTGTGGACAGACACATTGTACGTACTTCTGTTTTACATTTCTAATTAATGTCTGACAAGAGAAAGGTAGTTCATGGTTATTAATACTCAAGTATGATTTCCATGTATGTAACGGTTCATGAATAGTATCTTTTACACATATGAATAAATATTTACTGTAATTATAATGATGTTATTAGTTATGAAGGACAGGCTGGACAATGATGGTGTCTTATACATATTGCATATGAAATTGTTCTTGTCATGTTTTCCCATGGAAGCAGGCCAGCTTTAACAGCTTTAATATTGATATTATTAATCAAAACGAAATCTTACTGTAAAGGTTTGTGATTACCCGTCTCATTGGAAAATGACTTTTACTTGGCTATTCCAGAATTTGCTCCATGCAGCTGAATCTGAGAATTTGGCTAAGAAGAAACGCACTTATATAATTAGGATATAGGTGGTAACTCCAAATACTTGGGACTGCTCTTTAACACTAGAGACAGATGGCAGATGTGCTTGTATGATTGTTTCCCACCTTAGTTAAATCCATTTATCTCTCAGAAATAGAGAGTTCTGTGATGGCACCATCATTTACTGTGGAACTTTAAATTGTGATCAGGATACAATTATTGTGGGATTAGTCTAAAAATCATTCTAGTGTGTGGCCAAGATGATCGGCCATTAAATGACAATTGCTAGGGCCATGGCCGCCATCGGGGGGGGGTTGCCTACTGTCGTGCAGCAGAGAGAATACAGACGCCAACAATGGGTTATACTAATGGCGGCCCTGGCATCACAAGGCTCCGGTACAGGAGATGAAGTTCTTCCCTCTGTTGAAATGAAAGTGACTGGTCAGTAGCTGGCACTTACTGGAATGATAATGGTTTTAGCGAATGGTGCCAAAAATAAAATAGTTTTCCGAAGGGGAAATCGCCCTGTGTATGGGCACCAATATAGAATGATCATCGTTCTAGTAAATGGCCAGCTTTAGGGGTATATTTACTAAGCCGCGAGTTTGCAGTGAGATTGGAAAGTGGAGATGTTGCCCATGGCAACCAATCAGATTCGAGTTCACATTCTCCAGTGTGTAAAATGAAACTGAAAGATTGAATCTGATTGGTTGCCATGGGCAACATCTCCACTTTCCAATCTCACTGCAAACTCGCGGCTTAGTAAATATACCCTTCAGACTGTACACATTGATGGGACAATGGTTGTTCTGAATGATAACATAAAAAACTTTCAATTGCAATACAGGTTACTTGCTTTTCATAAATTACCAGTATAGATAGCTATGTCTAACCTAATTAATAGCTTTAGTATCTACTCAATATTTTTTTCATTAGTAGTTACTGCATTTTTTAATATGACTGCCAAAATCAAAGATTATAGACCTACAATATGGTTGGTCTATAATCGTTTTATCAGCCCTATAATTGTATAGGTGAGCACCCAGCATTAGTGTTAGATGTCACAATACACATTATTTTAGTTCATATGTCAGCTTTTAATAATTAAGTTAAGTTATAATCAGTGGTTGAAGGAGAATTTTAGAAGTGGTGATATGGGAACTGATTCATGCTGTTTGAATCGCACGGAGGCGGACGTGCTCCTGCGACTCCGACTAATGTAAATGAGAAAAAGGGACAAGCGCACAAGCACAGCGATGATGGGCATATGGCCTGCCCCTCTCCCTGCGCTCGATGCAGAGCTGCGTTTTTGCACACCTCTAAATCAAGAGTAGCTGGGAGCTGCACGCTGCGGCCACCAGATACTCTGAATCATGGCCACCGGTACTTAGTGACAATATGGAAACATAGAAATTACAGCAGTGAATGGAGAATGATATTTTTTCAATTAAGTCAGTGGGATACACTTCCACTTTGAACCCTGTTGCAATGAATGCAATATATACTATATTTGCTTACAATTCACATGCATGACTTGCTGCTCACAAAGGCACTTTTAACTGTTATAGCCAGCCTGCAGAATGGGGGGATTTATCATAAGATGGCCATACAAAAGAGAAATCTCCATTAGATTGCTAGATTGATCCAGGGTAAATATTTCTGTAGCGATGTAGTACTTGGTCAGATTGGATGTAATAGAGTGGTCATTTGGGGCCTCCAGACACACAGGTGCCTTACATAGGGACATTTCTACAGTTCACATAAAAGGAACATGCTGAAGTGGGAGCTGGACATATATAGCTCTTGTTTAATACACGTGTATTTATATTTGTGTAGTATTTGTTAATGTTTGGCAGGGACCCCTACCACTTAGTTGCCCCACAAACCTTACTACCCTGGATTTGCCAAACACCTCTTAATCCCAGAAACGCTTTAGTTAGGCAAACCTAACTAGTGGGTATTTCAGATAATCAGATAATACTTATAATTTGTTTTGACATGAACAATCTTGATGGTGTGACTATGCAAATCACCCATTTATGTACACCGTCTTCCTGTTTCCTGTTGTGTATTGAAATTGATAGCAAGACTTCACACTAAATGATAGGTATTCATTTAATAAGAGGATTTGATGACCTGAAAGGGAATACTGACCAACTGTGGCCGACAGTAACTAGCAATGGTATACACTCCATTGAATGTGTATTGATAATGAGACCTGTGTTTTAAAATCAGCGGCACATGGTACACGGTACAAATGTATGCACTATGTGTATTCGCCACCAATAGCACTGCCCTCCTGTTATGTTAATGTTTCCAATATTGAATATACCACAAGCATTTATTGCAGTGTATGTTGTGTATTTATTATTGATAATTGCATAGTATGCCACTAATATCAGAAAAATGTTTATCGTATCATCCACTGGGTAGTGTACGGTCTTTATTATTGATCATTACATAGTATGCATATAGTGAATGCCACTTATATCAGAAAATTGTATATCAGTGATGCCCATATGATAATGTATTGATAATTGCATACTATGCATATAGCGCATGGCACTAATATCTGAAAATTGTCTGTCAGTAACATTTTCAAGATTATTGGATATGTCTGCGTCCAATAATTGCTGTAGTGTATGGACAACTTTATATTACTAATGTCCTTTAGAGATTGTGTTTTTTACTTTAATCTCTAATCTGTCTGTGACTTGGGTTCAGTTCTTTACCCAGTTAATAATAAGGGGAATTTGTAAATACATGGTACAGGCTTCTCCTTTATATATTTAATAATAGTGGACCTTTTGACATAGATTGTTATTTTAAATGAACCATAAGCATTAAATAGTCACTCTATATAGACAGATATTGTTAATTAATCTGGTATGTCTGGACCCTGCAGTGGCACCAACAATTTAAGACAACATAAACAAACTTTACCATTACAATTCATAATAAAGCATAGTTATCCTTTGTCTCTTAAATGTAGTATCAACTCTGGCTTCATTATCTAATCAAAACGCCTTTTAAAATTCACCCAGACTCAATCTGCTAGGTGAGGGTGTAGAGACAAGTCTGTAGGGGGTAAAAGTAATTGTGTGTTATCTTTTCACAACCATATTCTGACTGTTTTAGCCAAACACCTAATTAACTTCAATGGACATCAAAAAACCAGGAATGTGATTGAATAAATTAAGAGACAATGCAGTGAATGGCTAACAGCAACTAAGCTAAATACCAAAATGCGGCTTCTGGTTTGCACTAAGACTTACTGTATGTGTTAAAGAAACAAAAAATACGTCTAAAGTCCAAGGGAATTGTGTATCATATTGTTTTAAAGAAAAAAAGAAATACACTGATTTGTCTTAATTTGCACTATATATATATATATATATATATATATATATATATATATATATATA
>JABWIB010002066.1:7922-19741 GCA_016617825.1 Platyplectrum ornatum | reverse complement strand
GTAATGATCTCGCCCAGCTGGCCAAACATTTTATGATATATTTATAGTAAATGCAAGGGTGAATCCATCCATTCATCTACATTGCTTGGAAGACCTTAAGCCTCATCGCTCTACCTATAGAAATAAAGCTATTCNGGCTGTTATTGAAGGATGCACTAACATCCTTTAATTGCAAATTTAAGTTGGCATAGTTTACCTTCAGTTCAGGTGTAACTTCAAAACAGATTTGTTGGTACACAATTGGATATAAATTGCAGTTTTCACCAAGTGGTTTTTGGATTGTATGCTTTGATTTGACATCCACTGAACAAGGATGTTTTTTATTTTAAGTTCAATATTTTTGTTTGTTTGGTTTTTAAAATAATTGAGGCTAGTCTGAAATGTGATAACGCATATATAAGGTGTCTAAATGCACCACAAGTCAATGAATGATTGAATGAAATACTAGACCACTTCCCATAGCAATCATTGTATGAATATATTATGTGGTACTCTTACATCTTTGTATTTTCATCATGCGTAATGCAGCAAAATAAGCAAGGTTACTTAATACAAAAAAAAAAAAAATGTTGGTATTGGTATAAAAATGATTTAAGGCATAAAGCCTAGCAGCTCTTAATTGTGTGATGTTACCGCCTTATTTCATTTGAGTTTAAGACGTTCTTCCTTCCTCCTCTCTCTTTCAGTATCTTCACAATTTACTGGACCCATTCCTTCTACAAGCCAAAGCACGATGCAGAATGTTGCAAGGTTCCTATTTTATTATTTGGCGCTTGTAACATTAACGTCATGCAAACCAACAACGCCAGAAGACCAAAGTGTTTGGAAAGGTGAGCAAAGATATGCAATGCATACGTTTGTGTTGTGCAGTATTAATGTTGTCATATTAGAATCTTTAGAAGTGTTGGGCATATTATATTAGTGAGAGCAGGTTTTTGTTTTTTTAATAATTAATTTAATGGACATATGGTGGTATCCATAGAGTTCAAAAGTTGAGAGCCAGGTTAAAATACAAGTTCATTAGGGTATCGCTAAGTAAGGTGAGAGAAATCACGCTCCTATGGAGTGTGTCTTTTTCACACCAAGACCTCAAAAAGCTAGAGAGTTCATCTAATGGTCAAATAAACACGAGGGTGTCTTTTGTATATAGTGAGGTGGGAGTTGTTTTAATTAAAGCGATTGATTGGCAGTGAGGGTATGTGCTGAAAGCCAGTTGTGCTGCAATGCAGGTTGCATATTGGATGTTGATTTGATTAATTGGCCTGTATCCCGTTATGCAAGCCTATTTGTTTCCAGCACTAGATGGCACTCCTCTTTTCATTAGTTGTCCAACGCCTCTGAGGTTTTGTTTGCCTATTACCATTCTTGTGTCCAATAAAATTGTCAGCTATTGATATGACCGTTTTGGTTTATTGCATACATTATTGACCTTTCTTTACATTCTGCTTCCCCTACAGAAGACCCCAAACCTGAGCTTGAAGAACATCTCTTACTTGACCCTGGTAACTCTTTGCGTCTTTCCTGTGTCACAAACTATACTGGCAGCATTATCTGGTACAAAGAGCAGGAGAAGCTGTTATCAGGAGGGAAAATCCGAATGAAAGGCTATGTTTTAGAGTTGTCAGATGTAACCTATGAAGACTCTGGATTCTACATGTGCTTGGCCCGCGGTACTGAACAAATCCTGCGAAGGTTCTCCATATCTGTAGTAGGTTAGTATTGATTTATATTATCAACCTTTAGCATTCAATCAACTGTATTTGTATACAATAATATATAGATGTGTATATATACTATTTAATAGTTTACATAAGTCTATGTTGGCTCAAAGCATTCTGCATCTCTAATTTGTCCTAGCAAGATGTTCATGACCTGTAATGTCATGTGTAATTGTGCATTGTTAGTGCTAATGTTAGGATCAAAAGAACAATGCCTTCAAGGCTCTCAGCCCTTCTCATAGCTGACTGTGTTCTGCAGATTCCTTGGCATCTGGAGATGAAGATGATGAGGATGGCCGAAGGGAAGATTTCCAAGGTGATCTGAACGAGGAACCAGTTTATATCTACCAAGGTGAGTGCTCTCCTGTTTAGGTTACTAATTAGAGGTTATAGTTACTCTTTCCCCACCCATCAGGGCTATAAAGTATAATCCCAAGGTATAGCAGTCTGGTCTTGCTGATGTTCTCCACATACCAAAGACCAGACTGTCTCATGGTTTGAAAGATGAGCAAATGCCTCTGACCTATGCCCTGAGGTTAATAGATAAGCAAAACAGAGTCTGACTTTACTTGTGATGTTACAGCAGCACAGACACAGGAACTGCACATAAACGCAGATACTTAATTTTTACATGCATGTGATTATAGTTATTTAGCAGCAAAGGGATCATCATTAGTGTCATATGTCCATGGGATGTCCGGTTGTATTAGACACTGTTTCCTATATATTTTCATGCTCTAAAAAATGTTTAAGCCTTACAATTTCTACTTTGTTTTATTTTTTTTATATAGACTGACTGAGTCGTTCTTTGTAACTTTCAACTTTTATTGTATGGACCCCACCCTGGCAACTATGTCTATTTTTGCCTTTTTTTTTAGCTCCATACTGGACTCATCCACGTCGCATGGAGAAGAAGTTGTATGCTCTACCTGCTGGAAATACTGTGAAGTTTCGCTGTGCAGCTGGAGGCAGTCCTCTACCAACCATCCGATGGCTAAAAAACGGAAGAGAATTTCGTGGGGAACACAGAATCGGAGGTATCCAGGTAAGCAGTATTATTTTTATTATTCCTGCTGGTGTATTAAATATTATTCTGTTTTTAATGTTTNATTTTCCCCTTTTAATGTTTTATATCAGAAAGCCTCCAAATGTNAATTCTTTTCTTTCATTAAAGCTAAGGCACCAGCACTGGAGTCTGGTCATGGAGAGCGTGGTTCCTTCTGATCGCGGAAACTACACATGTGTGGTGGAGAACAAGATGGGCAGCATCACCTACACCTACATATTAGATGTACTCGGTGAGTATTTTACTTTTCAGGAGCAAATGAAAGTTTCNCAATAGCAAGTGTTTTCTGGTGTGTTATTTTGGCTTGCAATACAAGACTGGCATAAGGAGACATAGGTTCTTTCTAGGACCCACTAAAACCCTGCAGTCAATAAGATACNGTTTGTGTCGTAAACCTAACTAGGGTTATTATCTGCTCTGTAGCCAGACCTGATTAGCTCCCACAACTGTCTGCACTCACTACATATTTTATGGGTGTTTGTCAAGACTCAATTACCCCAGAAGACTGCTCTGTGGCCCTGCACTTTGTTGCTCTTTAAGCTAATAATAGCATATGTATGTGATTTCATTGCATGGATCAAGTTACAGCCTCTTTATATGCATATGAAATGTATCCTCTGCATGTGTATTAAAAAAATGTTAATAAACCGAAACACTTCATAAATGTGTGACAATGCATTTAATTTATTTTTTTTTTCCTTCTGAAAATTATAGAGCGATCTTCCCACCGACCCATCCTCCAAGCCGGGCTCCCCGCTAATACCACGGCTCGCGTGGGCAGCGACGTGGAATTTCTGTGCAAGGTTTACAGTGACGCTCAACCACACATTCAGTGGCTNAAACATATTGAACTGAACGGGAGCCGGTTTGGCCCTGATGATGCACCATATGTACAAGTGCTTAAGGTAAAAAAAATTTCTGGATATAGTTTGTGTAAAATCTGTCTTGCTGCAATGGAAATTTAAGTTGTTAGTTTCATTATATTTGTGTGTTCCCTAAATAAGCTCCTTTTTATTTTATTTTGTGCAGACTGCAGATATTAACACTTCGGAAGTGGAGGTGCTGCATTTACGAAACATCTCCATGGAGGATGCGGGAGAATACACCTGTCTAGCTGGAAATTCCATTGGACTCTCTTACCAATCTGCCTGGCTGACTGTGCTACCTAGTAAGTGCAGAATGTCTGACAGCAAGGCTACTTTTAGCATGGACGGCAGTCATAAACCAAATATAAGCAGAGCACTAGATGGGTTTTGGGAGTATGAGTGCCTAGATGTAATTTTGTACTTGCATATTAAATTGCTGGTAGTAAAATATAGGTTTGCAACATTTTAATACAAATATCTTGTGTTACCTATGATCTTTAGACCTTTTGCAAAGAGCGCTGTTAACTACCAGCAGTGAAAGCAAGTCTTTCTCTGTTAGATCACATCTTAGATGTGTCTGTTATAGGAAAAGAAAAAGATTTAGATACAGAGATAACAGATGTGAATGGCTATGAGGAGAGGCAAGGTCACAGATGTAGTACTGACCCTTTGTTTCCTTTCCCCACAGATGAAGAGTTCTTGGAAGAGGCAGATCAAGCAGAGTCCAGATATGTGGATATAATTATATATTCTTCTGGATTTCTGGCTGTGGCCATGGCAGTTGTTATCGTAATATTGTGTTGTATGCAAACGCCACACAGCAAGCAGACCCTGCAGCCAGCATCTGTGCATAAACTTGCAAAGTTCCCACTCATACGTCAGGTAAGTGGGCACCTCTGTTTCTGTTTTTGTGTGTATAATATTAGTATTTTATGTCTTTGCATTCATTTACATTTATTTATTTTTTTTATAGTTTTCTCTGGAATCCAGCTCATCTGGAAAGTCTAGCGCCCCTCTGATCCGCATCACTCGCCTGTCTTCCAGTTGTGCACCCATGNTACCTGGTGTTATGGAGGTAGAGTTGCCTCTGGATGCCAAATGGGAGTTTCCCAGAGACAGGTCAGTTGTTAAGAAGGTCATAGGGTGTTTGGGACTGTTGTGTTTGTGATAACCTTTTGTAAGGATTTAATCCATGAAACAACTAATACTTGTTTGCTCCTCCAGGCTTGTTCTTGGGAAACCTCTGGGAGAAGGCTGCTTTGGACAAGTAGTGAGAGCTGATGCGTATGGAATTGACAAGGATCGGCCTGAAAAACCAGTGACAGTAGCAGTAAAAATGTTAAAAGGTGAATAACTATACGTATACATGTATTGCTGATGCTAGTGCTATTAATAAGGCACTTATCCACTTCTAAACATTAGTTAACTTATAGTTAACTTATAGCATTAAGGTTTTTTTCTTAATATCTTTATTTAAGACTTATCTAACAGGTTTTTCTTTCTGTGGTGCTACTTTATAGATAACGGNAATGACAAAGATCTCTCTGACCTCATCTCTGAAATGGAGTTGATGAAGGTGATTGGAAAACATAAGAACATAATAAATCTGCTTGGTGTCTGCACACAAGAAGGTAAGGTACCAGCATAGGAGTCTGGTCATGGAAAGTGTGGTTCTGAAACAGCAGAATGGTAGCAGTATTAAACCTTTATTATGTCACTGTTTTAGGTCCACTTTTTGTTATTGTGGAATATGCCTCGAAGGGAAACCTGCGGGAGTTCTTGCGTGCCCGGCGTCCTCCTACACCAGAAGATGCTTTTGACGTTACCAANGTTCCTGAAGAGATGCTGTCTTTTAAGGATCTTGTGTCATGTGCTTATCAAGTTGCACGTGGCATGGAATACCTGGAATCCAAAAGGGTAAGAGTTGATCATTTTAATCTGTAATATATAAATGTTTAAATCAAAAGTAGGAGGACTATAACTAATCGTTGAGATTACTGTTAACATTGGTCAGTTTAAGTTTTTGTTGCCTATGCCAATAATGTTTTACTCCTGAGCAGCTGTGTATTGAGTTATGTCATAGAANTGTACAGGGAATAAAGGGAATTTAACACATCTGACCGTTAATGATTAAAAAATTCTTCTGCAGTGCATACACCGGGATTTGGCCGCACGGAATGTTCTGGTAGCAGAAGACAATGTCATGAAAATAGCAGACTTTGGCCTGGCACGTGGAGTGCATGACATTGATTACTACAAGAAGACCAGCAACGTAAGTTTCTATACACTATTATGGATGTCTTTCAGCAGTTGAATACTTGCACAATGGTAAGATGACTTGTGACTCCAAACAAACCTTGTAAATTTTATTTCTTTACAGGGACGACTTCCTGTGAAGTGGATGGCGCCAGAAGCTCTGTTCGACAGGGTATATACACATCAAAGTGACATGTAAGTTTTAAAACATGGTTGTACTTATTGGTTATAATTACAGTNTTTCCAGCATTTTGTGCTCTTATGTCTGGTATACACCATGGTTTTACTTAACTTTGTGAAGTCCATAGCCTTGTATTTAAGCAAACCAGTTCCTAGATAATTGCTAATCTTCTGAGGCTCTCGCAACGCCATGGCAGCCTGCACTGATCATATAGGTGACTTTAGAAACTAGGCGTGGAAAAAGTGTATAATGAATAGTATGTATTTCAGAAAAAGCCTTTTACAAAGAACCCCAATTCTACTTTTTATTGTACATTATTGAAGCACCTATTTTTAGTCTGCACTGCAATACCTTATTTAACTAATAAATGTTTTTTGTTTTTTTTACAGTTGGTCGTTTGGGATTTTGACCTGGGAGATTTTTACCCTTGGTGGCTCTCCATATCCTGGAATTCCAGTGGAAGAGTTATTTAAATTGTTACGGGAAGGTCATCGCATGGACAAGCCTTCAAATTGTACTCATGAGCTGTAAGTATTTTGTTTTCCTTCCTGTTCATGATCACTATACGGTATCTAAAAAAAANATATATAATATATATTTTTTATTTTCTATGAATCAACATAATAGGATGTTTTTTTTTGGGGTGGGGGGTGTTTCTTTTAATATCTTTTAATATTTATTATATCTGTGATTAAATGTCATGGGCATCAAATTCACTATTGAACTTGACTTCCTTATNAATGCCCTCAGGACCAGCTGCTTTATTGCACTGAATGTTATCTNGCCACAAGATGGCTGTTTTGTAAGGGTCATATATTTAGGCCCAGATGAGCTGTTACTGATTGAATCTTCTCTACATAGGTATATGTTGATGAGAGAATGCTGGCATGCTGTCCCCTCCCAGAGGCCAACATTTAAGCAATTAGTGGAACAACTAGACAAGATCCTTACAGCAGTGTCCGAAGAGGTAAGGATATTTTGTTTTTGTTTTTTTTTTCTTAATTTTGATTTTTTTCTTAATTTTGATTGGTCTTAATACATATTTTACAAAAAGAATCCATTATCCATAAGAGATAATTATTTCAGTTCTTCTTTTGTGTGCCCTGTCTATGGGCATCTGAATGAATACTGGTTTGGCTTTAGACTATGGTTATATGCCAGTGATCCAAATGCATTATATATTGCAACTGTTCTTCACATTTCTCCACAAAGTCTGATTTACTTATCAATCTCTCTATTTCTTTCAGTACCTGGACCTATCCATGCCTTTTGAACAGTATTCTCCTTCATGTGAAGACAGTGCAAGCACATGTTCCTCCTCTGATGACTCTGTATTTACAAACGATCCCGAACCAACGCTATCTTGTGTCTTCAATTACCACAATGTTCATACTCACATGGGGACCTGAGGAAATTTCCAAGATGGGCGCTAGAAAGAGGGAATATGGACATCATATAATGCTGCATATAGTCTCCATCTCTAGCAAGAACCTAATTTATTTAAGACATTGAGCCATGTCTCGTAGTTTAGACATTGGTGAAACACTGCTGCTTTTCTGTTATGCTTGGGACAAAATATTAAATTGGTGCTGGCCTCAAGCCGCCAGGTATACAGAATATAAAGCACTGTGAGCCCCTGACAGGCTCGGTTAAACCATGTCAGGGACGCTATAAAATCCCATGTTGCGGATGTGAAGGACTAAAGCTTAGCAGGCCTGCTCAGAGACATGCAAAGCATACAGGGAAGCACGGTGATGCTGGGAACATTGCTTACCTGCTCNATAACATTCTCTACATTTGTAATACCAAGCTGCAATCTGGTCTTGCAAGTGACCCCCAAAGTGCCTGGATTTTTATTTTATTTTTTAACTGTTAAAATGTGTAAATATTTTCAAATAGAAATATTTATGTCCTGTTTGTCCTGATGCATATGATAGGTCATTTGAAACATTTCAATGTGAGAAGTTGGACAATATTTTTTTTTCCCTACGGTTTCACTTTTAGCAGCCAAATAATTTATCTCCTAGATATTGTTTTATATTTTTAAGGTACTTTTGGACTCTGAGAAAAAAAACCTTATCAATCAATTCATTAAAAAAAGCTTTTATACACTATAGATATATTTAAAACAGAATATGCTCTTTTGCAAGTTACCAAAAGTTTCATGTTGATTTATTTTATATATTGTTAAAAAAAAGTTACTTTTAATATAAAGACCTAAGTTATATCGAACGATGAGTACAGTTTTTATTTTATTTGTACAAAATATACAATTTTATTTTTATACCTTTTGACAAAAAGATTGTATTTCCAAATTGCACATGAAGGTTTGTTNCCCAGTTAATGTTTTAAGAGNGTAAAACATGTTGGTGATATTTAATCACAGTTCTTTGGCTTGAAGGTCTCCACAGGGAAGTCCATGGATGAATCGGAGCTTTCCAATAATATGTGGTTAAGTGATTGATCTATATGCAGCCATGAGTAGGTGTGGTAAATTGTTTAGAATTGCAAATGGTCAGCAGTGAACAAGTTACACATTTACTGGATGTTTGGCAATGCACCCAGTGTCCTGAGGGTGAAGCAACTGTTTTTTTTAATCCAAGATATTGTTCTCTGTCCAGGACTGGCTTGGTAGCCTGGGGAGTTTTGTTACACATTATCTAATGTTGCCCCTCCTATGCATCNTAATGAAAAGTGTCCACCATACACACACCTGCTCCCCTCACAAATACACAAAAAGCAATTACTCTGCAGGAGCATTTCAGATTCACAAAACATTACACTGTGAATACTAAAATAAAAGATAGCGGACAATCGCCCATCTTTTTTTAACAACATCAAACACCCCAAAAGTATTTGTGAAATTTGATTTTATTATTTTTCCATGATGATACATTCATTACGGCTGATGCTGATATACTTTTCAAAAATCCAACAAAATGTATTCATAGGGGATGGTGAGGTGATATATTAACTTACCATGTTACATGTAGTGGCAGGCATGATGTGAATTGTGGTAGNTCCAATCCCACAAAATGAGTGCATAAGTGGATAATAGTATTAAATACATAAAAATCCAAAGTTTAATTAAATGTGTATACATACATGCATACATACATTTATTTATTTTTTTTACCCACTATCATTGTAGGATTTTTGGGTGTATAGTTTTTCTTTTTTAATGGTCTAGAACTGCAACAATATCAAACAATCTGTAGACTAATGAATTACTTTAGTCCTCTTTTAATGTTTTTTTTTTTTTNNATGGCTTTTTAAAAGTAGTTTTTTTTATCCTGAATTAAGTTTTTCTAATGTAATTCATTAGTCTACAACAGATGCAAATTTTTTACCTTTTGACCCTTGTGACCTTATTAGTCAATGCCACCTTACTGAGTGACAATGCATCTAAACCTTGCTCAGAAGTTTAATTAGATGTGCAACCCCCCAGCCAAACAAGGCTCCATTTGCCATTGTTTGGTTCGTTTTGTGTGCTGTGAAATGAATCTTTATAAAACAACCAAGATAAATATTACACTATTTATGCAAGAGGGCTGAGTTTGCAAGCCTGTTATGCAGCTGTTACTCTAATAATGATCCCATATCTTGGTGCCATCTCTGTTTAGAGAATTTGATGGGTGGGTTTATAAAAGGGTTGGATTTATTATTTTGAAACTGGCGTTACATAATGTGTTTTATAAATAACATCACTTAACTAATGCTAACCTTTTAGCTTCTGACCGTTTTAAAACTGGAGAGGTATTTGTTGCCAAAATGACAGTTCTAATTAAGCAGCCTACAATAAAATAACAATAAAACTCGAGCAGAATCTTTAAAATAACTACCATTAATTCTAAGAACATGAGTTTTTTTTTTTTTTGGGGGGGGTTGGTATGTGAATAGTGTGTAATTACTTCCAGCATAATTGTGGCCAGTAACCGGATGACTGCACAGATTGGCTGAAAGTTGTCTAGTTTAAACTGTAATTCAAATATTTAATGAATAATCCAAATGTATCCCTTAATGCACCATCCATAAAACCCTCTGGCTACTGAGAAATATAAGTGTATAGNAATCACCAGCAGTGCATTATAAAGTGATTAAACATGTTTAAAATACAAACATAGGTATAATAATCTCTTCCCAGTGGCCTTCAGTGTTCAAAATACAACTTGAGATGTGAGTTACTAAATACAATTACAGATTCTGCCACCCTGTATAACAAACATGCAAAGAGGGAAATTTTGTGTATTGAGCTATTTGGGTAATAAGTTGATTAGTGATAATAGCTCAATACACAAAATCCCCCTGTTTTGCATGGTTAAAATACTAATATGTTCACTGAATTTATACTTCTGACACAAATGAATAAGGATGGATCCTAACATAAGCAATTCCAGTGATTAGTAAGTAAAAGGCTGGAATGATTCCTCTATGTAGGTCAGGTGGAGGTGGATACTTCTGATCTTGTTACATAAACCAAGTGCATAGCGTTTTCTGGAAATCTTTGTCTTTATGCACTAAACTGCTGGACTTGGAACTTAAAGATGTTGCCCATAGCAACAAATTTCTAACTTTGTTTCCAATTACATACTAGAGAATGGCAGCTATGTTTTCTATGGGCAACATCTCCACTTTTCTATGCACGTATTCTAATGAATAAGGGCCTACGTCTTTTTCCCAGGTACTAGGTGTGTAAGCTATACAAAAAAGATCATTCTTTCATTTTTAGATGCTATAGAATATTTTCTGTTGTAAATGAACATAGGATCATAAACAAAACATATAATCAATTAAAACAGCAATTGAGCAACAAAAGGTAATCTGGGCAATACCTTGTGACTACCGAAGCTCATGAAATATCACATAAATTGAGAGCTGTATGCTTTGGGATACATCTATTCCTACAATATATCATGTATTCTGAAGCTCCACAGAAAATTTTGTAAGTTTGTAACAGTATCTGACCCATAATGCAATTGTTTTTGAAAACACCATGCTGCTGTCACACGCCTTCCCAATTTCTCAGTCTTTTAAAGTTAGTAATAGCTTGAATGTTTGGGATTGGACTTCCAGTCTGGGAGAGTGGCACGAAAGTTAATTTCTCTAAGCAAAAAAAAAAAAACAACGCTAGATGAATATAATATGCAGTATGATTAGATCCAACACACTTTGGGTCGGAATCTATTAACTGAACACTGATTTTGTTTAACTAATAGTTTTAAGGTTGAACCCGCACACAAAATTACCTTGTCTATGGATGTTCAGTAAAAAAAATATTACCTTTGCTGTAAGCTTTAATCTCTTATTTCTAAAATTAGACAAAACTTCAACTCTCTATCCCTTGATCCTCTTGCATAAAAAGTGCATAATCACAAACCTGGTTTTAAAAAAAATGCAAAACATTATCGGGCCCATACTATTTTCATATGGAATAAATCAAATATAGTCAAGTCTATAGACCATCCACTACAGAGANTTTTGGGACAATCATACCATTATCAGAACAGCTAACAGGTGCTCATATCAAAGCATTTCTCTAGGGGGAAATCGTCCCTTATCTCTGCCCCCTCCTGCTGGCAGCGATTAACCTTCCCTTTTGGTTGCTGTATGTTTGCAAACCCATNTTTAATTACACATAGCTTCCTGTATCAGATATTCTAAAAGTCAAGTNTAGAGCGGGAAAACACCTTATAGAGCAGTGTGACATCTTGGCTGATTTCAACTGATGATTG
>JABWIB010002065.1:2405-19545 GCA_016617825.1 Platyplectrum ornatum | reverse complement strand
CTCCCCTGCAATTCAACATTTTGTGTGAATGCATTCAGCATGTTGTTTAATGTATAGAGACCATTTAAAGTATTGCGCAGAAAATAATAATCTGGGGTAAATTCTTGCATTACATACTATTTGTTGTAGGAACACATCATGTATATCTCAATCAATCTGTATGCATGCGCACTCTATCTACTGTCATTACAGAAATAGATCAACAGGATCCAGACTTCCGTTATATACGTTACGCCCCGATACAATCCATAGACTGCAATGTGAGTCCTGAATTCTCCTTCAGGAAATTTGTTGCCCTCCTTTGCCCCTATACTTCTCCATAAACACTGACATGAAATATTAAAATATTATGACCTTTTCACCTTACTAGAAAATCACCATCATGGAGCTAAGCAAGGAGAGCAGAGTGTCAGCAGCCGTCTAATCCATATTTATAGATGCTAAAGTAAGCATTTAACATAGCAATGAAACAGCAATTGTATGCTTCTGTTAGTAAATCAAGAACTGTTGCAATAAGATTTAATTGATCAAAATATCGATATATATGAGGTTATAAAGTGTTGCATTTCTTGGAAGCAAGTCTAAGATGAAGAATATGTGGATATTATATCCCTTTAGAAAAGAATACAAAATTCTAACTCCAGATGTTTGGAATAAGCACTCTGTGTTATTAAAGATTAGCATTGGTTAGGCAGGACATATTACAANACAGATTTTATTTGGTAAACCATAATTCTTGGTTTTTCTATTTGGTTTGTTATGTAGAATAAACTATACCGATAATAAATGATCTGCAGTCGTATTCAGATTTAAACAATATTACACAATATTTTTATTACAAGTGTATTTCATTCTGTATTTCCTTATCTTTACAGCCCCCATAGACTATAATGGAGCTGAGGGGAGCGACTTTGACCTGGCACCCTGCAGACTCCTGACATCCGATATCCTTGGGGAAGGTACAGTTTGAAAGGGAAGAGTCCNTTGCGTAGCCACATATCTGTAATTCTCGGACCCGGTGTTTTTTTTTCTTTAGGTTTATTCCTTTAAAATTTAAGATGATTGACATTTTAATTTAAGTAACACAAGTAGAAGAAGAACAAGAATGAACACTTTGTAGCGTCTAATAAATACTGTATATANGTGAGTATAAGCCAAGTTTTTAAGCCAGTGGTTCCCAAACTTTCTCAGTTGAGGCACCCTTAGGGTCTCCATACATTTTTTAAGGCACCCCTATAACAAAATAATTTCCAAATTAAAATTTTTGAGTCAAAAAACTGTAAAAAATATTTAGGTAAATACTGAAATACTTCAGGTTGACATTAAATCTTGTTTAGCTCTTAAACAGGATATAAAATTGTGCTTCTAAGTAACACTAGCATTGTGGCCCCACNTCGTAAAGAACATTCCNCGGCACCCCAATGAGAGCGTCGCGGCACCCCAGGGAGCCTAGGAACACAGTTTGGGAACCACTGTTTTAAGCACATTTTTTTGTGCTGAAAATGCCTCTCTCGGCTTATACTCGAGTCATTGTCCTGGAAGCTGCTGGGTCTGTATTCCAGTTATTAGTCCACATAGCCGAATATACATCACATCGATCAGCCAGTTATATGTAACTTCATTCCCTCCACTGTTGTCCCCTTAAGCCAGATCAGTGCAGCTGGCATGGTCTGGCTTATGTGTGGCAGCGTTTAATAATGTAACAATAATAATAATGATGGAGACATATTACATATGATGAAAGGTCAGGCACGATTACCAGAACAGAGTATACATTATTCATTTATATATATCAGATATAAATCTGATATATAGATATATTTTAACGCCCCCGCAAAGCAGAAAGTTGTTTGCTTATACTGTATATTGTTNTCTCAGTAATTAATGGCTTTTTAATGTACATCAACACTAATTACGCTCATCAATGCTTTTGTCAACACCAAAGAGTTTTATTTCTATTCCTTCTCATTTTTACAGAAGCTTATATGGTCAGGAGGTTTTTTTTATGTTTTTAAATATTTTTAGCAGGAAGGCCGTGTTCTGCCATGAAAATGACCAACCAATCAGATTATGGCATTCATATATAAACATTCTGAATTCATTGCCAGATTGTGATTGATTTCTACAGTATAGGCTGTATGTTCACAGTCGAGATATTAAATTAAATATACACATGTAAGCACAGAGAGTGATTGATAGTCATTATATGTACAGTAAATAAATAAAGTATCTTGTACTCATATAATCTGGACTTCTTCTCTTAATGGATACATTAGAGGTTTGTCTATTGGGTGTTGTAAATCTTATTAGATGCTTTCTATATCATAGTTGATATTATTGTGAATGCGTTCAGATTTTTCCCATAAAGTTATATATCAGATCAAATTATTCACTATTATATTATTGAGTATATGTGTGCAATGGTGATGGAGTGGGAAAGATAGTAAATATATTTTCGGCCTTTTTATTGTAACATACCTGTTGCTACTCAATTTTATATCATTTTGATGTTTTCTCATTTATTGTGTTATTCTAAGATCCCCTTTGATAGTAAGTAGGGTACACATCACTGATGAAATGGAACAGCTTGCCTATTTACTGCAGTAAGTCCCCAATCTTTACATATGTAAATGNGGTTGCTAATGAATAAAGTCTTAACTTTTTGTTTTCATAAAATACACATTTTCATATTTCCCCATCTGGAGCTCTTATTTAAACATCACATCCATGAAAAAACATTGCTGTCAAAGATTTTATTATATAATCTGCAAATATGAACCTTATATTGATGTACCTGGAAGAGGTGCTTGCAATGGCTTAGAATTTATATAATGACATGTTGGCCAATTAACTTGTACTTTTTATGGCTTCATTAGAGTGATCTTTATAAACAGGATTTACTCTTTAGNTGTAATTGTTACAAAGTCATTAAAATTGGCCTTTATCAATGAATTACTTCTTTTGCATATAAAATATAGAAGACGCTATATTTATACAGAAAACACCTTGGCCTGATTGGTTGCTAAGGGCAACATCCCCACTTTTCATTCTCCCTGCTTAGTAAATGTAGGCACTTGAGAGTACCAACCACACCATNTCTAAAGATGGTAGTGCAATCCGGTAGCAACCCACCTCAGTCATATAGCTCAAGGGATGCATGCGATGTTAGCAGTTGNCATCTAAATGACGGCTGTATGTATTTCGAATTAGTGTTTAGATGCTTATTTTAAGGAATATGGTAGTATGCCAATACAACTGCCATTCATTACACTGAAAGCTGCCAGCAGCAAAGATCTCCTGCTCCAGAATTCACCAAAGATGTTCTGCAATAATTAGACACGTTACCCAATCAGTCATGCAGTATATCGGCAAGGACTGTTTTACTGATCAGACCCAGCAATCAATTTAATGATCCAACCACCAAATCTCCGGATGCAAAATAGTTCTGATCGACCTGAATATAGGGTACTGTGTCCCCTTCATTCCCGAGGCGTTGTGAATCCATGCTTTGACATTAAATAAAGTAACATTACAGAAGTCATCAACCGACCCCCTATTACTTAACAGTCACCTTTCGGAAAAAAAAATGTGATAAATTTGTAAACTCGTTATCATTGGCCATATACTAATTACCGTACAAATATAGATTTCTTTTAGACGTGGCAACATTTTTTTTTCTCCACTAAATATTACATCTAAAGAAAGATTTGAGCACTCTTTCCTTTTCATCAGAAACATATATTCCTGATTGCAGCCCTAGTGTTTATTCAATAGAAATCATGTTATTTTGTCTTTTCTCAGCTCCTGGTGTCATTATATCTCTCCACAGGTTTCAGCACCAAATTGGATAAATAATTGTGCTGGACCCGCTCCGGTCTTTTGAAATCTTGTTATATTTTCCAAAAAGCTGCTATCCTTTCCGATCATGCTCCAAGCAAGTCACTTCCAATGTGTGATTTTAACCNGTTACCCAGTAAAAATAAGCACACATTTTTAATGAACCTGTTGTACGATTATTATTGACAATAATGAATGGTCTGCTTGTTAGGACACAAACTAAAAATGTAAGCGAAGTAAGGACATCAATATTATGTCCAAACAGATTAGTTTTAGATTGATCTAAGGTGACGTATTTTGTTCACATTGTTTTTAGAATCCATGTGTTAGAACAGGAAGTTATACTGTATTAGTAATGAAATATGAAATATTTTCACATTCATCCCTGACAAAGTAANACAAAACATGGCTCATTCCATCCACACCTTTAATGAGCCAAATAAAGACATAGGCCTAAATGTACTAAGCAGGGAGATTGCAGGGAGATTGAAAGGTGGGGATGTTGCCCATANCAACCAATCAGATTAAAACTNGCATTTTGCAGTATGTACAATGAAACTGAGAGCTTGAATCTGATTGGATGCTATGGGCAACATCCCCACTATTCAATCTCCCTGCAATCTTCCTGCTTAGTNAATTTAGGACTGGGGGTTCTATTAACTAAGTTCATCTCGAACTTTAAATTATTCACAAACTGCTGTTTCCTTGACAATTCGTGTNAACACCACATGCCTTCATTCGCACGGACCTGCATTTCGTTATATTCGCTAATTCGCTAATAATAATGCCATCTGAAGAGGATTTCTAGAATATCTGCATCTCCCATAGACCTCCATTTTTCTCCCACTATTAGCTGTTATTAGTGGAAGGAAAAGGGGAGGACATATCAAAGACCGCAGGAATATCACTGGAACTAAATCGCAGTTAAGTATAATAAATTGTAAAAACAAACATGAACAATGAACACCACTGAGGTTTTGTATGCTCAGTCTTCCATCCCCAAGGCTTGACCTCAGTATTGGCTGATGTAAGCCATTGTTATACACATGTTATTCTGTATTACACCCTACTGCCCCAGTGTTTGAACTATTAACTCACTTTAACTTCTATCGGAGCTCCTGGGCAGTGCACTNTACTCTTGTGCCTGGGAACAAGAATCCTCTGGTGTACTGAGTGGTGCCCAAACCTATTTTTGTATAAATACAGACCACTGTNATGGCAGATGTGATATGTAACAATTTTTAGCACATATATATTGGTATTATCAGTTAGGTGACAAAATACAGTAATGGACTGGTTACCATCATGAGATGGGGTGTAGTATGTTGGTTTTATGTTTAGAACACGACAGGGTTTGAGGATCAACACTTTTTCCTGGGGACAACATGGGAACATAATGTAGGAAAGAGTGTGGACAAAGCAGAGAGGGGTAATATGTATTATTGTCACTGTAGCAACACCCAAAAGCTCAGCCATCTTATTACAATGGACATAGTAAGGTTCACTAATTGTCAAGAATTGTGAAAAACTCACTATGTCCCCAGCTATGAGTGCACTGTGCCCAGACCCAATAATACAATAATAGTAAGTGTGATGTTTATCCAAATATTGTTTACAAGCATAAAGTTACGAGTGAGCAAAACCATGTTGAATTGCAGGGGAGGTAAATTTCATTAGTTGCAAACAGTATTAGAGTTGAGAGAAGATGTTTCCAGCCCAAGTGTAATAACAGTGTAACAGTAACACTGGTCAGTATCTGTGTGCAACATGCAACAATAAAGTATTCTCCCTGCATGCACACACTGACATTCATTTTACCTCCTCTGCAATTCAACATGGTTTTACTCACTCACTCGTAAGTTCAATAGTACGTAAGTCTGGATCCAGTCCATTGTCCATGGACTGACTTCATGAGAATCCACACTCTCATTGGAAAGATATTACGCTGCTGTGAACATTTTGTAAATTAGTTATATAGGTTGTTTAAGTACAAAATCCCAAGGGTTTATGACCAGTCTCCTGGATTCCTTTCCATCTAATCTGTCACTTCCATAAGTAATTGAATCACACTAATTCCCAACATAAGTCTTGCTGTGACATGCAATGTACACATAGTGGAGTCTTGTATCTGTTGCTGTTATGTGATGACCTGAAGCACGATGAGAGCGATAGGAAGCAGGTTAGAGCTGTCGTACATTGCCTAATAGTCTCAGCAAGAGTCATGCTGTAAATTAGCTTTATGTCAAATGACTGTAGACTTAGGCCTGCTGTGGAAATGACCTATATTTGTGCAAATGTGTCGAGGTTTATGAGATGCACACTCATTCGTGAGTCAAGATGGCAGTACCTGTGGTGCATGTAAATGTTTAAGCTTCTGCTGGGAGACGTTGGTTGAGTCATAGTGTTCCTCGCTTAATGAGTGTCACAAACAGGAATTAATGAATGATGTTATTTTAAACAGATTGAGGGTGCATTTCTTAGTTCTTATTTTGTCTGCATATGTTGAGATGTAAAGATAGTCAGGAACCATCTTTGTTTTTCATGAACCTTCCAGTCACGCGTTATACATTAAATCTCATAGGTCGCTAGCCACCAAGTAACTGGCCACTCATCTTCTGTGCAGCCATCCTATTTGTACTGAAACATTTTTATTAATATACTATACTAATATGGACTATAAAAAAGTTTTGATTGGTGTACAGTATTACTGTATATACCCGAGAATAAGTCAACCCGAATATAAGCCGAGGTACCTAATTCCACCTAAAAAAAACTGGGATAACTTAATGACTCAAGTATAAGCCTCCCCGCATTATGTCTGTCTGTCACCCCTGTGATAGGCTCATGTCACTGATGGATCATTGTCCCCATAGGACTGCATTGTCTCTGGTTTCTATGTCCCAGCGCCTATAGATCTTCCACTATATGTCTCTAGTGTCAGCCTGTTTCCCGCATGTGCAGGGTTATTATAAGGCATATAAGTCAATGTAAAGCTCCTGTGCCATGCTGTAACCCATACAGCACACTATCATGCCTGTGTCAGCTCTGTGGGCTCAGTGTGGTGAGTGAGTTGCATGGTGCATGCCAGTGTCACGCTGTCCCCCCGCTTTACCTTAGCTCCATCTTAGCTCTGAGCAATGTGTGCAGCTCTGGTATCTGGGGACAGAGAGGAAAACGTTGCCGCACAGCAGGAGACCTAAGAAGGCTGCAAGCACTGCAAGTTAGATTCGGTTGTAATAGAGACCTAGCAGCGTGCTAACCACATCCCTGCATCATCCAGGACAATGACTCGAGTATAAGCCAAGGGGCTAAAACATGTGCTGAAAAACTAGGCTTATACTCGAGTATATAAAGTAAATGCTATATCTTTAGACGTATTAATATTGATCAATGACAAGATCATAGATCTGCTTTGAATGATCTGGGCTTGACATCATCCAGTCCCAGACATTTTTTGGGGGTGACTGGAGGCAGAGATTTAATGTAAATTTTGCCCACTCTCCCAGAATACTAGGAAAACTTTGCCCCTGGAGCTGTATCAACATAATTACAATACAAACATTCATATCAAAAAAAGGCAATCCTGCAAACAGAATGTGTAGAATGTGTTTTTCTAGCAGAAGGCCCCAAAACGTCAGATGTACCAATTATGAACAGGCTCAGTAAATAGGCACTTTAATATACAATAGTAAAGGCTTCAGGCCCAAATGATTTTTGGTTCTTAAATAAGCCCTACTGAATTAAGGCTTTTATTGCTGGCAATGCATACTCGATTTGCATCCCGTGTTCCAGACATTACATTATGATGGGTTATATCCATATTGAACATATTGAACATAACAGTTTGGGGGTGTAGCAATTCTAAATATGTATGCTATGTTCTATAAATCCTTCTATTTCTCTATATATAACCACTAGAAAGCATTGCCTGGGGAACACAAAGCAGTAAACCACCAATATCAAATGAATACAGTACAAATGATTATTTTCTGGAGGCACCGAACCCTTTTTCAGCAGAACAGTTCAGCTATTGAATTACTAGAATACCAGAGGATATTTCTTTAACGATTCCTCTTTTAGAGATACAGTACATAGCCACTTATAATATTTTCCTAGTTCAAAGTGAGAAAAATCAGAACAAACCCTATTTAGATTACGCACTTCTTCACCCTCTAGGACAGATGTCACATAGGAAATGCACTTATCAGTTGCTCACAGAATCTATATCTGTGTCTTTATAATGGTGTCACTGCTTACTCCTCGGTAATAATCTATTTTTGGTGTTCTGGCTCAAGAGAATATTTCCAGTCCTGTCGCAATTATTTTTTATAACTGTAATATATTCTTGTTTAGCTGATAAAATGATCACATGAGCTATATATTGTGATGCCTCACTCGTAAAACATAAAACCATGTAAAATTGTAAATAAGTAAAATGGCTCTATGTATAATTTATTAATAAAGATATAAAACCACTGTCAACTGATTACAATTGCCTCTATACATATTTATTGACATTGTCACTGTACATATGTATTGTACTGTGCACACTAGGGGTGTCACAACTGGGCTGGGAAGGACACCTGTTAATGTGTCAGGCATGGATGAGCAGGGCCCCATGTCCTTGTGATTGACAGGCGCAATTCATGAGAATGTTATATTATCGAAGCGCAGAGCCAATAGCAAAAGATCTAAGGGTATATCAGATGAGAGAGCTGGGAGCAACATGGACAGAACAGTCTGAGCTGAGAGTAGCAAGAACAGAGCAGAGGACCGACTGGGACCGTGCAATGGAGAGAGCTGAGATAGTAGACCAGATTCAGATCTTTAGGTACTATTGAATTAGTCTAGAATGGGTAAATCCATGTTAAATTGCAGGGGTAAAATGAATGTTAGTGTTTGCATGCAGGGAGAATATTTTTGCATGTTGCACACAGATACTGACCAGCGTTACTGTTACACTGTTATTACACTTGGGCTGGAAACATCATCTCTTAACTCTAACACTGTTTGCAATGAATTTGAGCTCAACATGGTTTTGCCCACTCTTGAGTAAGTCAATAATGCCTAAAGATCTGAATGTGGTCCAGTGAGGTCAAAGCATAGAAGATCACTATGGCAAACTAACAACTGTCACTGCTACTGCATTTGCTGCTATGGTTAGTAAGGTGTCCAGAAAGATAATGCAATGCGTTAATACATTACATTCTACATTTAAGGATATAGCTTACTTTAATTTTTCCATCAGACTCAGTCAGCCACGGAATAAATTTGCCCGGCCCATAGCAATCAATCAGATTCAAGCTCTCAGTTTCATTTTACATACAGGAGAATGTGAGCTTGAATCTGATTGGTTGCTATGGGCAACACCCCCACTTTTCCAATACCACAGTTTAGTAAATTTAGGTCCAGCTCAAATGTTCTTTGATTAAGCTAGGATTTCATCTCCATTAATTAGGTTTGATCGGTGGACTGAGGTTGGAAAAGAACCTATTTCATACCTTCCAACAATAAGCTGGACCTCCATCCCTAGGGTCCGGTTCAGGTGACATGGTGACGTCTCGTCACATCGGAACGTGAAGTGATGATATCACCTTGCAATAGTACCGATGGAGGCCCGTCCTCCCGTTATTTGTTTCTTTTTTTTTCAGTCTGCGCATCCGGTCGCCCACTCTAGGCGATTGCGTAATGGAGATACAGGAGAATGTGTTTTCTGTGGGCAACATCCCCACTTTTCCAATCCCACAGTTTAGTAAATTTAGGTCCAGGTCAACAATCCTTTGACTAAGTAAGCTAGGATTGATTATTTGTGAATCATTATTCATCTCCATTAATTAGGTTTGATCGGTGGAGCCAATACCAAGGTTGGAAAAGAACCTATTTCATACCTTCCAACATCTTGCTGGGGAAAATCGGGAAAGACATATCCCATCCATGACTCTGCCCAAGCCCCACCACTCTTTTATTCTTTTATTTAATAAAAGAAACATTATTACCTACCAGTTTGTCCCATTAGCTGGACAAACTGGTAGACAGGCGTAACAGTGGGAGAGTCCCGCAAAAGCTGCACTGTCCCGCTAAATTCAGGGCAGTTGGAAGGTATGCTTTTTCATGTCTTGTGTCCTGACTTCCCATGTGATTAGATTGCAAGCAGAATATTCAGGAATTGTGCATGTGTTGCTCTGGATCACCCAGTCACCCATCAATCCCAGCAATTCTCAGAAGTACAGAAGTTGCATTGCATTAAGAGAGATGGCTGATACTATACATTGACTGAGAAGGAATGGCCATTCATGAACTTAAATTAACTGTGATTGGAAAACTTGGAGTTGCTCACATGCGTGTGGAAAAGCAGCAACTGATATAGAAAGTTGAACATTATTTGGAAATACTTCCTATAGTTCCCTGCTCAAGACCAATCAGCAAAATGTTTCTAGCGTCTAGTTTGATTGTAGTAAAAGAAAAAATTATTTGGAAATACGTTACAACATTTTTATTATTTTGGGGGGTTTATGTTTGATCAGTTTGGCATTCCAGTCACAATTTGTTAGCACACCTTAATTTTAATAGAAAATAATATAATTTTTCCAACAATTTGAAAAATTCTTCTCAGCTTTGCCCCTGGACATAGAGTAAAATGTTGAAGCGCAGGAAAGGAGAACATTTATTACACCTAGTAAGCCACAGAAAGCTGTTTCTGTGAAATATTGCCCTTATGTACATCTCAATTTCACAGCTGCTACATAAGATGTCTAAAATATTAAGAGGAATTTCATTTACTCATACGGTTTGGTTTAAATTCAGCTTTTCAGTGTATTTGAAAATGCAGGTGTGCCATAATCTATTTTCATAAAAGCAGTTAAAAATATATAAAAAAAAATATACAGAAGATGATAAATAATACATAAGGAATAATCAGAGAAGCCAGATGGAAAATGTATCCTGACATCAATGTTTTAATGCAACTAGATGTCCTTATTTGGACTGGTAAAATTACTTCAATTCACAGTGCCATGTGTTGTGGGTTGAAGTCATTTTATGGGTTGTGTAAACAGGTTAGGTTTTAAAATCTCATATCCTACTCACTTATAGTTTTAAAAAACTCCTGTTTTATTGTGTAATATATTCACTGTATTTATTTTCTACCCTCTCTTGTGTCATACAACTTTCTCATTGTCTTTTTTGTGTACTCATGAGGTCATTGGTGATGTAGTATTTGATGGCAGATTACAGCTACATGACCCACCTGTCCATTCCATCCATCCATCAGCCATCCTTTGAAGCTACCCTTCCCTATACTCATAAGGTGAGTTTAGGTGAGTTTAGGCTGGTCTAAGCTGGCAGCAGGGCAGCTGTAAAAAAAATGTAAAATAAAATAAAAATTAGTAAAAAAATAATAATAATTAAACAACAGAGGACGGACGGCAATATCACCTTATAACCGCTGCAATCCTCGATGGTTTTAAGTGACGTGACGTTGTCACAACACATTCCAGTACAACATGACACCATAACATCACTCACTCTGCACGGACGGGGAGGTATGTTGCTAGTTCTCACCTAGGGCGCCCAGAGACCTAAGAGCCCAACCCGATTGGGCCTTCCTTCAAAAATACCCACCTCCAATATGAATTATGAGTGTCACCATCTGGTTCTACTTAAGCTTCTCTGATTTTACATATATACTTTTTTTATTTACATATCATTATGTATTATAAAATATTTATTATAAAAAGCCACCAACTGCATTACAATAAATAGCATATTGTAAGTAAAATTCTGTTGAATATTCCGTGCAATTTGAAATATTAGTTTTTATGATTAGAAATAAGCAAATACATGCTAAAAATAAATTTCTTTCACTCATTATAAATTACAGTGCTGCATGTACCAACTCAACCTAGATTTATAAGCTTTTGGTAAATATAGGGTTTATCTAAAAATTACTACACTGGAAGATTATAAAACCCCAGTCGAGTCCATTTATCAAACATTGTCCAGGAAAGTTTAATAAAGATTAAAAAAATCTTTGCTACATCTTAAGGAAAGCTGGTATAATTATACAGGGTCCAGAGAACATAAGCCTGAGTAACTCTACATCCCTGGTAAAGGAAAGTAGCACAGCGGGGTTAGGAAAGTAAAGCTCCGAGCTCAGGAGGAGAGGGAGATGAGAAGGATGGTAGAGTGTGGAGATCACTGATTAGTCTCACAACCTTTATACGATAAAACTGGTGTCTTCTTGCCTGCTGTGTAATCTCTGGAGCTATATTTCAGATATCTAAGAGGACAAAACCTTTGTTCACTTGGAAGAAAAAAAATATACAATAGCTAAATCCAATTCTGGACTGTATAAGTGTATACATGAAGGACTTTTGGAAGATTGCTTATACATGGCTTCTTAAAAGATGATGAATATCTTAGGTTAACATTACTGCATGAAATCTAGGGTCAATCATTTGGGCATTAATTACAGACAGGATTACAGGATTACTATTGATGCTCACGTGCACCAATAGAAAATATCAGAAGCAGAGGAGATGGATGTTTTAAGGTCATCAGTTGTCATTATGCAAGAGTCAGTTAAAGACATTTGTAATATTGTTTGCAAAAATGATTAATATTGACCCACAGTAGTTTTTCCTATTATTAAAATGACATACATTTGTTTTATCTATTATTCAGGGCTGGAATGAGGGTGTATGTATTTCATCCTTACTCCCACTGATTTCATTGACAAACTATAAATCTCCACTCACTTAAAACTTAAATCTCCACTTTGACCACTGCTATTATTAATAAGTCCAGTATTAAAAAATAATTGTCCAAAGTGACTGATAAACCAATGGCTCCCCCCAGAGAACAAATCTCCAGGCCTCCTGCTGGTATGCATGAAAGTATTCTTTATGATAGTGTGCTTAGGAGGTGAATGTCAATCCCTGACATCCATACCCTTGCACTGCTGTGCTCTGGGCATGTAAATATTAAGTGCGCTTAGGAGGTGAATGTCAATCCCTGACATCCTTACTCTTGCACTGCAGTGCTCTGGGCATGTAAATATATTGAGAGAGACGTGAAAAAATGGGTCAGATTTCCTATATCTGTGTTTGCATTATACCAGGGTTGCCGACATTTGGTTTATTCCTCCTGGACCAGGAACATTTATCTTTGCCTGGCTCTCTGCTGCCAGTGGCCCCAAAATGCTCCAGGGGAACACATGCCCCCCAGACACATGACTCATCCCATAACTGTTCTTTATTCCCCCAATATTTATCCCCACCATCACAGACCCTAGTGAAGACCACAATTGCATCAGCACACACATCGTTATAAAGGGATTGCCGACTTGCACGAATTTCCAGCATTTCAGAAGAGTCAGAAAATCTCCCAGTACTTAGGCTAAGGCAGTTAATTTATGTAAATCATTGCCTCAGTCCCAATCATTACTATCCCAGCCCAATCCAAGCAAAATATATGCTTTTGTTATCCAGGGATAGGGCTTCAGGCATTAATTACATAAATCTCTGCCCAACCCCCATACTTCTAATATTTGGTTTCTTCTGGAAGGGAGGAATCAGAAGTCATCAACCCTGTGTTAAAGATTTTATTCTGGATACATGATATCCTTTTATCTCCATATTGGTGAATGCAAGAGGGAGGAGTGTGTATTAATTTTACAGTAAATACATGCCATCCATTTAAGTAAGTAAGGATGGACCAGAAACTCCANAACACCAGCAGGCATCTGGTAGCTAAGGTCTGGTTCTAAGCTTATTACTATCAATACTCTTAGATTATTTTTTTATTTATCTTCCATGAAGGCAATGTGTTTCACATCTATAACACCGAGGATGTTTAAATTTGATTTGCGGATAACAGGGAAGGCACAATTTGTTTTCTATTTTTTTTTACAGAATTTTAACATGATGTGAAGATACAGCTTAAAATTGGATTTAGTGTATGGCATTGCAACGAGTCCTTTGCAGCCTTCCTCACAAGGCATTTGGAGACGTAAACTGTATTTTTAGATATGGTGAATTGGAGAAGAAATCAGTTACTCTTATCAACTAGCAGCATAAATTATCCTTTTCCATGGCTTCCTTGCTGCCGGTGCATCTCCATTCTCTATTCCAGAACAACATTTTAAATGCGGAGAAGCACACTCTGACATCTTTTAAATTCAGCAAATAACTAATCCCGCTCCACCTTGGAAAACACATAAAGGGCCATNAAAATATTACTGACAGGGAAGGTATATAGTTTCTCTGTAGCATTCTTCATGTTAGTTTATTGGAGAAGAATCAATGTTTCAATTTTTTTTTCCTTCCTAAAATAACTACCATATTCTGAACTTCAATTGAATAAGGAAGAATATATTAAAGCTACTAATATATATATATATATATATATATATATATATATATATATGTAGCGCATTATGGATATTTTCCAACTAATTCTGAGATAGATGAGATCTAACCATAGATGAGATCATGAAAATATATATTGAGGGCATTATGCTACTAAAGATAATGGGGAGGACGAAAGCTCGGAATAATGGACTCACAATAGCGGAACCTCATCTTTAGTCACCTGCCCTGTCCTCACTTAAAATGTGGGTGGCTAAGAGGTCTGGATATAGTGTACATTGTAAATACTCCCCCATCTCACCTAGCTGAATCAATCTGCCCGCTGTCACAAATGTTCCCAGTATCAGTGTCCCCAGAGGAGACATTTTAAAAATTCACCTTCCCCTGCAATTCAACATGGTTTTGGCCACTCTTGAGTAAGTAATTCCCTAAAGATCTAAATCTGGTCCTTAGTGATAAGAAAAAGACCCTTATCCAGGAGATTGGATCTATTCAATAAGAGTAAGGAAGGACAATAAGAATAAGGTATGCATGAAAACAGTGGAACCTTTCCATGTTTATTCCCAATGCTGCACCAGTACATGGGCCTATTGTCCTGGGCCCGGCTGCCCCGCCTCTGATGGTGGCCCTGATTTATGATTGCTATCTGGCATGTCTTCTGTTGGTGAATGGTTGACCACTGTTATGTGGCCTCTCCTACAGTCCCATTAGCAGCTGTATCCCTTGCTCACAAAGTACTTATTTCACTGCCTAATTTTATATATATATATATATATATATATATATATATATATATTGTGACAGGGTCACAGAATTTGTTTGGGAAGGGAGGTATGTTCCTCCCAGGCTGCTGGCCAGCATGTTTTAAACCCCCAGGGAAAATTTGCTTTTGGGAGATGTATTTCCCAAAAGTATTCTCGGCTTGTGGTAATAGCATGGGTTTCCTGGGGGGGATGGTAGGGAGAGAGGGAGAGAGGGAGGGCCCACCATCCACAAGGCCAGTCCTGGTCTTGAAACCTGTGTAGGCCTAATCAGGTGTGCACCTGTGCAATCCCTTGATGAGGTGTTTGATGGGTGTGTTCTGGGTCTCACTTTGTACTCACTATCCTGGGGAAGGATTGTACAGACTGTGTGGGAGAGACCCTGGAATACCTCTGACTGCTAGTGCCATGATCCTGGTTGGTGTTTTTGTTATTAGTGAGGAAGACTCATGTTTAGTTAGTGCCCAGACGGGCTAGGATTTTGATTTTGTTTTTCTTATTGTGTGGAATAAAACTGGCTGAGGCCAGTTGAACCAAAAAGCTGGTGTTTGTCTCCAAATTACTGCTGGAAATCCCTTCCTCTATATATATATATCTCTGTCAACTTTTAGATTCTCTAGAAACCGAGAGCCAGCAGTATGAGGGAGAGGTGAAGAGCATAATTTATGCAAATCATGACTGAAGCCCCGCCCTTGCTTGAATTGCACAAAACATACATTTACTATAAATGGCCATCAACCTCCACAAATTCATAGTAAGGCTCAGGGCTGGAGGAGGTGATTTTTATATGACTGCCTCACCTCCAGGTCCCGGGAGATTTGCTGACTCTGACTCGGGATACTGGGAGAATTTCTGGAAATTGGTGAGTCTTCTGGACATTCCGGGGGAGACGACAACCAAGATTACATCACATTTGCTTTTATTCACATGGAAATTCATCATACAGTAAGAGCCTAATAACCATTGCATAGCTTACATTGGACTAACAGACAGTTTACGGCAGAAGATTAATTCACTATCTGGAGCTAAAACTGCTTTATAAACAGGTTTGGTGGTTGCCGATATAAAAAGCTGTAGACCCAGGCAGGGTTAAAAATCTAAGCGAAGGACAAAATATTCCACAGGCATAAAGGATATTAGTCAGCTGGCGTCATGTTTATTCAGTAATCTATATCCTGATAGCTACTAACGACATGTAATCTTTCAAGATCCCCACACTCCCCTTTGTCTTCAGCGGAAAATATTCTTTTATTTAACGAAATACATTTTAAGTAAAAAACCGTGATTAACGCATTAAAGACCATTAAGTGTATAATTACCAGGATTGTTTTACATTAAGACACCAATTTCTTTAAACTCAGAAATAATACCTACTGAAAGTTTAATTATTTAAATTAGAAAAAAAAAAAAGAAAGAGACGTGTTATCTTCCCTGACAAAGATTAAAATCAATTTAATTGCTTCTTGCTTTCTTGACGTGATTCTTGCTGTGAGTCAAACAACCAAAAAGAGGAATGAATACTGCAGCTGTTAATCAAGTGACATGCAAACATTGAGCCCTATTGATGTAAAGGAGAGATGTAAAATTACTTTATTTGTATATGTGCTGTTTTAGGATGTTTGTGCATTCACATATAACGGTGCTTAATTTCTGCAGCCTAGAGAATGGGGGGGGGGTTGGAGCATAGCCGGGAGAAATAAGACTTTTCATTGTCAAGCACCTAGTAAAATTCTCTTGTCAAGAAGGAAACTCGTTCCAAATTAAATTTGCCCTAAGGTGTCTGATTCTGCAATCTATGGTGTGAAATTATGAAGCAGAACAAAAAAAAACATGCAGGGAAGATTGATGCTTCTTTATGGGCTCGGCATAACAATATATATACTTTTCAGTACAGACACCATCAGCTCCTCCAGGTCAAAATTCAACTAGATCACTAAAATTAGAAAATGTATTAAAAAGCTAAGAATGGGGAATAAATCACACGACTATGTCACAATGTATGAGAGATGCATCTACATTCACTATGCAAGTTAGCCGGCTAAGCCATTGTTTTACATGAGCGAGGCGCAGCAAGCGAATGCCAGTCTCTTGTATTTATGGGTACAGGAGGACAAAAGTCGCCATTGGCTTATTGATTATGTACAGACATAGTCTGTGTTGCTTTGTCTGTTTTCT
>JABWIB010002064.1:47281-60476 GCA_016617825.1 Platyplectrum ornatum | reverse complement strand
CAATTCAACATGGTTTTCCCCACTCTTGAAAAATCTTTCGATTGGATACAACTTATCTTACCATGTGTACCTGGCTTAACACTTAACCCTAGCATTAAAAATAGTACACACCTGTCACATCGCCAGGTCCATCACAACAACATTGAAGGCTCTGGTCAAAGCAATGCACTCTACTCACCCATTCACAGGAATAATAATGTAAATGGAAACNGAAATGAATGGGGACCTTGAGCAGCTGCCTAGAGTGCCCATATGTTAAAATGGCGATGTGCATTGAGTATGTAAGTGTAGATCTATCAGAAGGGAAACATTATTAATGCATCATGCCCATTAACCTTCCCTCCAGCAATCAAGCCGTGTTGAGCTCCTGTCTCTCTCTAGCAGTGCTGAGTACACCACAGTATGTCCTGGAATTGCCTTCATCATTGGACTTTTATCACGTTGTGTTTGGAGGAGCAGTATGTTATCTTCATGTCATGATAGTATAAAGTTGCCCATGATATGATCCATACAAGTGTCCTGCTGCCCGTGTAAACACTTTCTGATTTTAGTTTACTATTTTAATTACGGCTATTTATATTCATCAGCAGAATATCCATTTTAGGAGGATGAGGGGTCAGTATCTTTAAGTCGAGTCTGGTTCAAACTTGTTTGCTGCCCTGAGATTAGTGCATGCAAAATAGAGATTGCCTGTGCCCAGACTTTTCTGAGAGCATCAGAAGACGTGTTGTCAGGGGAGCTGGCTACAGCTGGCAAGGTGTCAGCGCTCGCTTTAGACCAGTGTAAGACAGGCTTCATTTAGTTGTGCCCTGCCAAACAGATGACAAGATTCTATGAAGTATTAATCATGATTTTAAAATGTAACAAGAATAAAAAATGTGAATGTGCGATTTCATCTTTTCCAACCAACTGTGTAACATTGGGTTTTATTCATTCTTACTTGCTCTATTTACAAAGCCCATTGCTGGGTAAATTTGGCTGATAAAGTCAATTTTAATTGGCCAAATAAAGAGGGGGGGGGCTTAGACAGGCCTGCTCTCCCTGGTCTGGCTATTTTACTTTCCCCCTTCTGACAGGCCCCCGGCACCATGTACTGGCATGCAGCAGAGGGAATACAGTTGGAACACTTCCATGTGGAAGCTTTTCATCTGTGTTCGAGCTGTTTCAGCAGGCCTAACTAAACTCACTTAGACGCCATTATTGCCCAGATGGACGTCATGACGTCATGTCGTCACATGAGGGGCCCGGGACATACAAATTCTATCATCCCCGGGCACGGATCATCGTGACGGCAGCCCTGGACGTATGCACATAGTTCAGTATTTATAAATCATCTATTGCCAAGATTTAAGAATTACAATTGCTGGCCGAGACTTAAAAGAACTCCATATGCGTTACATTTATAAATAAATAAATGCATTCCACTGAAATAGTAAGAATTTGTAACAATATGTTACAAAGAAGACAATAAGAAGAAATGATTAGAATATTGCTGCTTAAACAACCAAATGGCTTTTAAGGCTCCTGAACTATATTAGATGATATTATCACTATAATATTTTTTGGCTTTGCAATATATGTTTCTCTTCTCTGGTCTATGATTCTAGATCCTCTGACCTTTGTCCCTCGATAGTCTACGTAATCTTTTCTTCTTAGCTGACAAAGCTATCTTGCAGTATCAGAAGGCGCAACCCTGTTTGTGATTCCCATCCTTTATTTGCAGTTTCTTTGTCCCTGGTCCTGAATCACATATGTACAACACTGGAAAGCATATATTTCATGTGTTGCCTTCTTATATGTGCTGAGAATACTTTGTGTTCTGTCTTGTATGTATTATTTGAAGTGAGATGCTGACCTTTGGTTTCTTCCTTCCGGTAGAGATAGTGATTTATGAAAACCACACCTGAAGCCCCGCCCCTGGAAAGTCATTTCATATTTTGCTATTGGTGGGTGGAATTTGATGTCATCAATTTCCGACCCCCATAGTACTGATTGGGACCTTCAGCCCAGGTCCCAAGGGATTTGCCGACTTGGGAGAAATGCCCAGAATCTGGGAACCTCTTGGATATTTCAGAGAGATGACAACCATGTCTTATCCTATTCCAAGGCTGTATAGATATAGTAATGGATTCTTCATGTACTATAGTTTGGCTTATGAATATGCTGTAATCAGACCTATTTCCTATTTCCAAATTGAAAGTCCAGTTCGAAACACGATTAATGACAGCACTCTCACACCTTTTTGCACAGCGTTTCGTTCAACAATGAACTCTGCCAGTGCTTGAGAAAGTTCATTGTTGAATATAAGCATTTCATGTTCTTTACTATTGTTTTGAAACTCGGTTTGGAATTCCATTACATTATTTATCTACTTAATACAGGGCTTGAAGTGTATATGCCAGCAAAACTGTATTTTATACCAATCGCTCTCTTTGTCATATTGAAGACATCATATATAGTCTTGCTACTGTACATTTAACGTACATTTAAACAGTCAGCTTCTGCTTGGTATTGCTTGGTAGAAACCACTGTCATCGCTGTCCTGTTGCTTACCATTCAAGCAGTCTTGACCAGATGCTACTAAGTCAATCATCTTGGAATGCTTCTGTTTTAGTTCTCCGAAAGTAACTTAACCCTTGTGGTTTTCACATTATGCATAATAGCTTTGTCAAATGTGTTTGATATCTTATCATGACATTCTTTATCTAGCAAGAATTGACAGACCTGCATACCTATAACAATAGCATACCCCCAACTGTCCCGCTTTTAGGGGACCGTCCCGCTGTTCCTCCATCCTACCAGTCTGTCCCGCTATGGGTACAAACAGATAGAAAAGTGTTTTTTTGTTGTTGTTGTTTTGCGATCATGGCACAAAAAGGGGGCGTGGCTTTGCCGCAGGGGGGTGGCAGTGGGGAGGACTTGCCACCTGGGGGTGTTGCCAATAGCAACCCATCAGATTCATGCTCATATTTTCCAGTATGTAAAATGAAGCTGAAAGCTAGTAACTGATTGGTTGCTATGGACAACACCCCCACTTTTTAATCTCCCTGCTATCTTCCTGCTTAGTAAATTTAGGCCCATTTCTTATTTATTCAGGTTTAAGCATATACTTTTTTTTTGTAAGTGTTGTCACTTCTCATGTCTAAAGATATGTCTAATAGGTAGTTGTTGCTGTGCTTATACTGTATGCATTGCCAGCCTGTTTTCTGATCATACATTGTGTGCTGTAATGCACTGATGTAAGCAAACAATACATGATTAAAATAATGTACCCAGTTATGTAGCAATGGATCTCACCACTAAACCATTATAATCCAATACAAATAGCACAGTCTACAATGTCAAAGAAATGTTTGTTTCTGAAACCCTGAGCCTAACATTCCAATGTTACGTGCCTACACAATGAATGGGCACCTTCTGTTCATTGCTAGAAGCCTGGTTCAATCGAGAGACAGAAAACATATTATACCTTTGATTCAGTAATGGAGTATAGTCATATATTGAGATGTTTAAAGTAAAAAAAAAAAAAAAGATAAATGATCTGATGATAAATGAGCTGTTTCTATATAAAGTCTAAATAGAATTAAGTGGCTGTCATGGGGTCTGTAATAAGCAAATACAAGATTATTAAGCATTTTATTGGCATATCAATGTTTAAAAACAAGTGCTTTAAGTACATGATAATGGATCTTTGGCTTGACGTGTGATGAAATATTTGTATCTTAAACCATTTAGAAGACATTCCAGGTCGAATGTGGCATTGGTCAGAGGCGGGTCTCCAAGGAACTTAAGGAATGTTGGGCATTGAACTTATGTGGAACAGGAATAGCATCCTGGTGGAGGGAGACAATACACATTCACTCATTGTAAGCACAACCTGGTACTTGCACTTAATGTATTTGTTTACAAATATAATGTAGAAATTTGCTATATATTAGCATAAGGAGAACAATTTTTCCAGTTTTAAGGCCTGTGGCTTCTGCAGGTAGACATGACAAGTACTCTATATTCTCCTGCCACTTCTTGATGACTATTACCACATATCAATGAAATGCATTCAGTGCTGCAAATGTTCCTTTTTCTAATTAGAGATGCTGGCCTAAATTCACTAAGCGGGGACTTTGCAGGGGAATTGAAAAGTAGAGATGTTGCCCATAGCAACCAATCAAATTCAAGTTCTCGGTTTCATTTTAGGCCACTGTATCTATTTAAAAATAGTGTCTAAATTTAAAACGCAATTAGGTGAGGGTTGTGGTTAGGCTGCAGGGAGGGGACTATTGGGGTTAGGCTGTGGGGAATGGAGGGTTAGGAGTAGGCAGCAGGGAATGGAGTTATAAGGACAGGCTGTAGGAAATGGAGGGTTAGGTTCAGAAGAAGGGTGGGTTAGGCTGCAGTGAAGAATTAGGAAAACAAATGGGGTTTGCAAAACCTGCTTGTCGGTGCTGTAAGAGTCGTGAAATTCCTGCTGTTAGTAAGCCCTCTTTTGGCGCAGATCCACTGTTGCTGTTCTGATGTCGTACTATTGCAGAAATTGTCTATTACTTTTTTTTGTTAACTGACTCATGGAAAATCATAAAACATTGATTGTTAGTTTCTCAAATTTGTAACATTAAACTCAGTTAAAAATTGGATTGACAAGCTTTCCCAGCACTGCAAATCCAGTGACCAAAGATCGCAAAAAATGAAAGATGCTGGAAAAACACTGCTATGCACTTGCTATATTTTGTTAGGAATGTAAAAAATGTGTGGAAACTTTGAATCTCGAGAGGAAATAAGGAACGTTAGCACTGTGAAATGCGATCAGACATCTGATCCCCTGCCAGTATTCTATGGCTACATGCCATTATTTATCTATGGACAGCTCCATGTATTTGCTCAAATTATGCAATGCTTAAGAAAGCAAGACTAGCAAGTTACCCATGTCAACCACAGTGTAACAAAGACAGATAGCATACTCAGCATTAATCATTCCAGCATAGAATTATAACCCAACAAGATACTTGAATAAGAGTTACCCAAAGTTGAATGATAACATATGTCACATTTCCACTCACAATGTGGTTTCCCCCGGTTCAGTAAAAACACATAAAACTAGCAAAATACTTTAATAGAAAATCTATTCTCAGTAGGAGATGATCAGCAGAAACTTATTATTTTATTAACTTTTTGTATAGATTTTCAAAATATGTACTGAAATAATAATACATTAAAAAAGATTTTTTGTTGTAGAATGAGAAACTTTTATGTTTTGTAGCTCAATATAAATAAAAATTAATTGGCACCCCTCACTCTGAAACATGATTTGTCCATCTCCAGGTTTGGACCTTTTGGTGCAGTTACTCCGGGCTCTGAATCAGCACCAATGGCTGTTAGCAAAACGTGTTAGGAACGCTGACCCGTGCAGACCATAATACATTAAAGAAAATAAGCGATGTGAAACAAAAAGATTCACCTAAAACGTCCACTCAGCTGGGCGGTATGCCTTTCTTTCATAAAAGAACTTCCTCTTCCCTCGGCTGAAGCCTGTAATGAGGTCGGGGTATGTACCAGGTACAGGCTTCAGCAGGGTGAAGAGAAAGTTTGTACGCTGATGTTACTAGAAAGGTGATTGTTCTAGTGAATGGTGCTGATAAAAAATGCCCATCATCCTTCTAGTGTGTGCCCGGCTTTAGCAGCCGATGCAACTTCGCGAGCAATCCGGAGTCCTAAGAAATGCGCATCTGATCTTCGTCTTAGTGATGTGGCCTCACAATTAGTCAGGACTTACCTACAGACTATACTGTTCAGATTATAGATTTTTGTGACTGTTTATACTGCTTGTGGATAAACAAACACATACAGGTATATTACAAATGCTTTAACACTGTGTTGTTCTTCTCCCTTTTCCAGCATAGAAGATTTGTTTCCTTACTCCCACTTTTCTCTTTTATAGACTGATCCATGCTGCATTTTCAGAATTCCTCTGCATGTCCTAACAATGACTTCTGGAAAAGTTCACAGGGTTTCTGTTGGTGCTTGAACTGAGCAGGAAATATATTAAACCCTATGTATGTGTAGAATCAGTTAAAAGTAAATACACTGTAATTCTAGGAACACAATTAATGTTAATTCAGCGATAATTTCACGGAAAGAATTACATCACACATGAGTTCCAAAATGTACAATGTTTATGTAACAATAAATGATGAGCAAAACATAACAATTTATGCTAACCAATGATATTATAATAATACAGTATTTCTCTTGCTGAAAGTATGAGTATATAAATATATATATATATATACATAAACAACATAATTATATACATAAACAACATAATACAAAATATATATAACCAATAACTTAATTCAGCTTTATTATGACAGTGTTTACTATGGTTACTCTACTGATTATAGATTTAGGTGTGCTTTGTGAAATGTAATTTGTTGATGAGCATTGGATTGGTCTTCAAATTAGACAAAATAAAGGTATTATCAGATTAGAGGTTAGACTGAAGGCACTGGCCACTTTTACTTCTTGGAAATCTATGTTCATCGAACAACTTAATCTGAACATCTGACCAACTCGTTTAGGACATTCAGTAATTGCCAAGGTTTGTCTATGGACACAGTGTACTTGGTTCTACTTGTTAATTCTATGCACTGATCCAATCACAGTTCTGTTCCTAATACTTGAATTGGTTTTTAAAAGTCATAGAATTGACAATATTAGGTTACAGTTTACAAATGTCTTTTATCCTGACCACAATAATTAGACAATATTGTTATACCAACCCTAGTGTCGGTAAAGGGAGACACTAAACTTAACCATTTCCTTTCCGCAGCCTAAGCCTAACTTAATGCTAACTCCCCCATCAACAACCTAACCATCCTCTGTCTGCAGCCTAATCCTAATCCTTCCTTAACCCTAGCCCTAAAACTCACAAGAGCATAAGTGTCCGGTTAGTGTCCCTATTATACCCAGATTCGGCAACCTGTTATATTTTTATCCCAATGTGTTGTAGATTTAGTCATTAAGCTATCCATTTGATCACCAGCCATGAAATACAGGCATAAGGTATTCCTCTATTTTTATGTGTTTCAATCACTTTGCTGCTGCTTTTTTAATGCACATGAAGGCAAATACATGCAGGGGACATACACCCCTGACAGAGAATCTGGGTTCAGTTCATACATGGGCACTTTGTCTATGTCAGTGTACAGTCATATAAAAATAGATTTACATACAATGAACACACTGCATTACATTATATGGTTATTAGAAGTATAAATTCTGGAATGTAAGAAAAATCATAGTGACCAAATAACTTGTCATATAAAATATGCATGATTTGTAGGTAATGTTTTTGATTAATAAAAGAAGAAAGCCTCCTAACTGGGCATGGGCAGGACACTTTATTCTCTGAATAGCTATGATCCCCTGCAGAAGAAATGATGCCACAATCTTGTACAGCAGGTGCTGGCTGGCAAATGTTGGCTTGGGGGGGAAAGTCTATATATATATATATATATATATATATATATATATATATATATATATATATACATCACCCAGGACAATGGATGGCCCTAGGTTTTGTAGGGCTCTACGCAAAAATTTCAGAGGGGGAACAGCAGATCTACAAAAGAAGGACAGGACAGCAGACTATAGGGCTGGAATGGATTACTTCATAGACCAGACTGAACCATGGATTGCTGGTAGACATAATGCAGGTAGGCTGGGACTATTAGTGCAGGTAATGATGGAAGCAGTGATGCTGGTAATGCAGATAAACTGGGAGTTTTAATGCTGGTAACTGCTGTGCAGGTGATGTTGGGAGCTGTAGTGCAGGCAAGCTTGCCTGATGCGAGACAGGGTAGTCAGGGTGCAAGACAGACAGGGTACAGGCAGCTTGATGAACCAATTTGTTCTGGCATTGAAGTGCATGAATTGGCTGGAGGGTTCGTGTGTGCTGCAGAGATACTACTGAGTGACTGCTTGGTAATCACCTGACAGGAGAAAAATTGTGACTTCCATGCGCCATGGTTCAACCGTTTGCCCTTCTACCATTCACAGGCCAGTGTTCCAATATGTAAGTCTCTGTTTAGCACTGAGGTCATATATTCAATTCTTCGACAAGGCCTTATGTGTGTGGGTTTCCTTCAGTTGCTGCGGTTTTCTCCCACGTACCAAACAACATGTTGCTAGGTTAATTGGCAGCTGACAGATTGTCAAGTGTATGTGTGATTTTGAATTTGGGAGTCACTTCTGAGGGGTGATATAGAGGAAAGCTCCAGCATGATATTGTTGGGTGCAGCCAAGGTTTGCTACACAGGGCGGGTGGTGGGTGGATGGAAGGGGCAAACTAGATGGGCCATGTGGTTCTTATCTGCTGTCAAATATTATGTTAATATGAAAACCATGTTACTCCCACAGCATGCGCACATTTGCTGTTTTTTATTAAGGCTGGATCCCGTCCAATGTTATTAAATAAAGACACCATTTGTTAGTCATGAAGGGTTTGTGACTAATGTTGAGTTCATTATTTCTGATTAACTTATTATTATCACCACATGTTTTTTTTGCCATGGAAATGAAATGATCTTATCGTTGTTTGTCTAGTTGGTTTCAAAAGTTTTATATTTTACACTTATTATTTTAATTATTTAGTTATGGACACTATTTGTTTTATATTTTTAAATAAGCTTATTATTAAAAACATAAAATATATGATTACGGTCCTCTTATATACTGACTGAGAAAACATGGAAATATAAGGTCTAAATTAATTTTAGAAATGTATTAGTCTTAACTAATAGTTTATATTCAACTTTTAACATTGTGATGGTGGCCTGTGAATGTTTTAGAAAGTACAGAAAGTCAATAATACATATAAACACATTGAAACAGAACCAGCACTCGCCCTCACATCACCCTATCACCCATAGCGTCTCCATATTTTTTTTTACATGACATCCCTAAGACAGAATAATTACCCAGCAGCCCCATTTTTAAGCTTTTAAATCAAAATAGTGTACTATACCATTTAGATAAAGTCATAAATAGTCAGGTTGACATAAAATCTTGTGTAGCTCCTATCCAACAAGTAAAATTGTGCTTCTAAGAATCACTAGTTACACTAAGCAACACTAGTAACATTCCACCACATGGGGCCCCAATGAGAGCGTGGTGGCACCCCTGGAATCCTAGGTTCACAGTTTGGGAACCACTGCACTATAGTATAGTAGAATAGCCTTCTCTCCAGTCCATCACCAGGAAACAATAAATATACAACACTCAACATGTTACTAATGAATATCATTAAGCAAAAGGTGAACATTAGTAGACAGTAAGGTCATCCCTTTATTCGTACTAGTACTTCCACCAAATTTTATTCTATGTTTTATTTGTTTTTCCTATACCAGTGGCTTGCAGTATTGGTCTGATTTATCTCACGGCAGAGAGTAGATGGTCACAAAGAAGCTGTCTGATGAAACATTATGGGGAGTTTCTCAAGGTGTCAAGGTGTCTGGAAATACATGGTATGTGTCCCAAAGTGGTTGGTGGTTTAAACATATACGTGCACATATAAAATAGCATAGTTAGTCAGTGGTTTAATACTTTTGTAGATTGGTGTATATTATTCTGCATATAGCTGATGGGATGCCTTATTTCTTACTATACACTAGGTATGACTTGGAGAATTCTTTCTATTTAATATAACTTATATCTTCTGGTACATGACAGATACTACCATAGCAATAATTTCTATAATGTACATTTACTTAATTTACTACTGTTTTCTTCATTCTCACTTAAATATGAAATGATAACATGATGTAAAGATTGTAAAATAACAGCTAACATAACCATAATAATTTTATTGTAATAATAAATGTTGTCTCAGACTCTATTTTTCCTATTTTAAAAAGGATGTCTGTTATACAGGGGAAAGAAACCCTGACCTAATTAACATAATTTCCATGAGCTTAAAAAAAATATCCAGTTATGTAATACATTTTATTGTAACTGTAACTAACGTTTTTTAAAGGAACTTTGGACACCACAGCTATGTGTCTATAATCTAATTTTAGATGGTTTTATGAGGCTCAACTTTTTCTATGTCACGGCATATTCAGTTTCCAGTAAAAGCTTATTATCAGTAAAATGCATACTGGACTCTGCATGCTGTGGCTTCCTTCCTCTTATGTCAGCTTACAGTGTGCATTGTGCCTGCGCCATAAGGCTATCTGGCTGCTTGCAGTGATAGGCTTGCCATGAAAAGTTGATGTTTAAGTGAAGAAGAATTGGCCTGTCGCTGTATATCAGTAACAGAGAAAGCATGCAGCATGTGCAGGTGAAGATAAGTTCCATCAGCATGTACAAGGCATGCTCATTTTTGGAATTCATTGTAATTTCCTGGTAATAAGCGTCCTGTGAATGCAACCATGAGATACTCCACTATTGTGACTTGAGTTATGTACAAACACATTTTTTAAAAATAACTAAATAAAAAAAGGTCCAATAAAAATGCTTCCGAAAAGTTTAGAAAATTATCTTTACTTCAATAAATGACATATATTAGTCATAAAACTTGAATTTTATCATCTCTATTACCTCTATTAGTATTGTATTGTATTATATTATTCTATATTATGTTAAATTATATTATATAAAGTTACACATAGAAAGGATGGTTCAGAAAGGAGAGTTGTTTTACAATTTACACAGGAACAAATAATGAATCAATAATAATAAGATACCTACTTAACTGGATCAAGTTAGATTTTTTTGTGTGCATGACTTTTTTTTCACTGACAGTGATGTCTGCTCTAAACTTGTGAATACTAAACTTAATTCTAGGTTTAGGGTTAGGCTGTGGTTAGTTTTAGCGAAAGTTGTTTAAGTGTAGGAAACACTAGGCTCATTACAATTATACTAGGGGAGATACAAAAAGTCAGCAGTATGGGGGTGGGGTTGAAGGCGTGATTTATGCAAATCACAGCCAAGGCCACGCACCCTGGATGGTTTACATGGTTTAGTAAAGTTAGGCCTAGGTCTGCAAAATCAAATTGTGTAGGAGAAAGTATGGATAGGAGATTGTTGCACAATAGCAGTGTTAGAAAGGAACAAGAAAGAGAATATATTTTGTCTTTAATAAAAAAAACTATTATATTGTGTGAGGTTTGACAGTGGTATAAGTAATAACTAATAAAAAGTAAGCTCATATTAGTTATTGTGTCATGTTTGTCTTATAGGTAGGCATCACTAGCATCCAGATGAATAGGTATGTGATGAAGATGATCAAGGTGGATAATACATGGATGATAGAGCCATTTGTGTGAAACAGGAAAGGAACAAGTAAACATGCATGGAGAAATGGAGTAAATATAGGAAAGGGGAATAATTAATGCAATATGATGTGTATAATCAAACTGGTTGTAGTTAAAAGTGTCTGGAAGAGAGGATGTGTTGTGAGTTTTATGGAGTTATAGCATAGGAAACATAATTAAGGAAAAGTACACGGAAGAAGCTATTTCAGTATGTTTAATGAAAATATTTACATTTTCCTAACATGCTTAGTTCCTGTAATACTCAAACTGTACTGAAATTTTGAAAATGCACATCAGAAGAAATACAGCATTAACCTTGAGTGGCGCACCATAAGCCATCTTTATTTGGATTGATGTTGAACTAAGTTTAGACTTAAACAGGTTGTTCTTTGCTAAGCTTATTTGCCGTCAAGTAGTCAAGTAGCAAAACAAGAACCTGACCTGTTGCAAATCTCACTGGTCTACAACTGGTCAAGAAAGTGTGATTGCCTCAAAAGATAAGAGTCTCAGTAGATGCAAAAGCTGGCCATACACTATAAGATAAATTGTTCCAATCAATTATAAGACAATAATAATGATCACTTGGTTTTTCTCTGGGAACCATATGAGTGATAGGTGTATTACGCTAAACTCCAAAAACTTTGAAAAATTGATGTTTATAAACTACTTGTTGATTAAGAAGCAAATTGCAATCAGAATCTTGCGGATAAGTTAATATTGTGGAATGATGAGATGAATAATGATGATGATGATGATGGCTTACACTTAAACCTTGACAATGATTACCAATGTAGGCCTTATGCCCATTGCAGTAGACAACACAAACTAATGTGTTGTCTAATAGTAGTTTTAAATTCTGTAATACGCCAGATCCCCTGGACTGCGTTCAATGAATGCAGGCTTCATCACTGCTTCGTACAAACAATAAAAATATTATCATAAAAGATAGATAGAGTAACAGCATTTTTTAAATGTACAATAAAAGCATTCCAACCAGATATAAATCAAAACAGACATCGGCCCAAATAACAGTATTTGTTATCTCAAAATGACCTGCAAGTAGCATGAATGTTACAGCTGGTCCTATATGCCCCCAATGCACCTGTTTCCCACATATATGTATGCCCCCAATCCTCCTGTTTCCCACATATATGTATGCTCCCAATCCTCCTGTTTCCCACATATATGTATGCCCCCAATCCTCCTGTTTACCACATACATGTATGCCCCCATTGCTCCTGTTTCCTCTTATATGTATGCCCCTATTGCTGTAGGAGCACTGGGTACATACAGAGGAAAATAGGAAAACACTGTGCATACAGGGGCAAATTGAAGGCATAATGGTCCATAACCCCCAACATTTGCCGGGGAGAGAGCGGGACAGACATGCCCCGCCCCCTGCTTGACCAAACCCCACCCCTGCCTGGTTAAACCCAGACACCTCCAAGCCCCCACACATGCCCAAACACTGCCCCCCCATGCCAAAGCCCCGCCCCCTTTCCGTGATGCGATCGCGGCAAACCGGAAAAAACCCACTTTCCTACCAGTTTGTCCCTGTAGCAGGACAAACTGGTAGGAGTGAGGGACAGCGGGACAGTCCCCAAAAGCGGGACTGTCTCACTAAAATCGGGACAATTGGGGGGTATGCTGGTCAGTGTGGGTTAGATTTACTAAACTGCAGGACTGGAAAAGTGGCAATAGTAATCAATCAGATTCTAGCTAACATTTTCTAATATTTAACTGGAAAGTGAGAGATCTGATTAGATGCTTTGGTCCACATCTCTTTTCCTGTCTTGCAGTTTAGTAAATCTAGGCCTATGTTACATAGATGTGCTCTATTCTTTTACACTGCCCAATGTTTCTGCTGCTGCTCAATGAGATTG
>JABWIB010002064.1:28370-41223 GCA_016617825.1 Platyplectrum ornatum | reverse complement strand
GCGCATCCTCTGCTACAGCCAGCAGGAAGAACGCTGATTGGTCAACTTTAACCAATCAGCATTCTCACTGCAGGCAGGAACAGGGGGCGCGCTGTCAGTCTTGTTTGAAAGTGTCCACAGGCTGCACTGAGCAGCGTTTCTGTGGTATAGACGGCGGGCCATCAGGCAAGGTTTGGCGGGCCGGATTTGGCCCGCGGGCCTTGTGTTTGACACCCCTGATCTAGAGGATCAATATTCTTAATGAGAGTATGGAGTATGCACACAGGGTGCCAAAAGAAGTTTTGGGCCCAGTTACAACCACTTCTTGGTCTGCTACCATCTTAGCTAATTATTAAAGATAAGCCTGTAAAAGAAGTCTCCAGCACCCATGCATTAATTTCATGAACTTAAACATACTTTACTTACCTTTGCAGTCTTCCCTCTCCTGCCACACTGTTTTCTGTTAATGACGCTGACACGTCACACTGTAAGAAATATATAAGTCCCAGCTGACAGCTGCTATGCCTCTATTGGTTATACAGGCTTTATGTTGGTGCGACTAGACAATTGGAAACCCATACAGTTCATTGGAAGACAGTCACTGTCAGCCAGGACCAAAAATGGAAACCAGCACCAGTCTGGGCCCCCCATCAGGCCTGTGCCTGGATAATTTGTACACCCTCCACACCTCTTGCACATGTGCATATGCTAAATGTGAGAACAATTTACCTTTTTAGGTAACTTTTGTAATGGAAGCGTGTCTGGTCCTAGCGTAAATCTGGATTCAGTTCATGGTTGGTATAACTTTGAATCTTTAATATATGTCAAAATAGCAGTCAGGCATGAGTATCTATGGAGCATTATTTTCAGAAAAATTAATAAAACAAAAAAAGGTGTCTTTCCCTTTAAATAATTAACAAAGAGTTCTGTCACTGTATCACATGGCTGTCACCCTCCATCATGCAGCTTTGCAACATGCTCTCTAAGCAGTTCTGTGAGAACACATTCAGACATAGTGAAGGTTAAAAGATATAAATAGGATGGGGAAGACTCGCTAATCTTCTAAGGCTTCCTCTGACTGACGTTAAGGGATAAGAAAGTAATAAGATGTTCTCCACTTTGTGATCATCTCATCAGTCAGGCTATTTTTGATGTCATCGCTCAGAATGTATTTTTAAACACCTATATTATGAGCATCAAACCTGAGTTATATGGGGGGGAAGAATGTTACATAATAACACTAAATAGATTTTACCGGCATACATTTTCAGCATTACAGGGGGACACCAATGATTTTTCCGCCGTTACTATCACTCTGCAGCAGCTAAACAAGTAAACAATGCCCAGAAAAACTTCATTTTCACAGATCATCTGCTTCACACATGCTGCCAGACACTCTCTAGAAGCATGGGTATAGTAGTTACATCATCTGCATTCATAGTATTTACACTCCAGCATGTAATTATTAAATGTAAAGCACAATTATGGAACTCCTTATAGTGTGGTCTCATCACTGACAATTGTCTCCCTGCTATCAAATGTTAGCATGGTTGCCAACTCTCCCGGANTATCAGGGAGACTCCCTGAAAAGTGGGTGATCTCCCTGACTCCCTGAAGTGCTGGATAATCTCCCTGATGGTCATTCAGGTGAAGAAGACATTGTGTTATGATGATAGAAATCACACATTGTGTCCTATTTCTATACAGATAATAAAGTTACTGGTTCCCCTATTTACATCTATTCACAATAAATAGTGACAGTGATTATTTACTGACAATTTAAGAAATAATAAATACTGATGCTGCTATTTTTATTGTGTAATAACTCTCATGGCAGAGCTAGACACACCCATGGGTGGAGCTATCCACAGGTCACACCCCTTTGGGGCACAAGTCACTCACCTTTTGTACAGCGCTTGTCACAATCTCCCTGAAATCCATTTGCAAAAGTAGGTAACCCTGAATGTTAGTAGATTATACTGCCCAGTACCCTGCATACTGCATACCTCCCAACTGTCCCGCTTTCAGCGGGACAGTCCCGCTTTTGGGGAACTGTCCCGCTGTCCCTCCCGCCTGGCAGTTTGTCCGCTGTGGGGACAAACTCAAGTTTTTATTAATGACACAGCGAATCGCGGCGTCAAAGGGGGCGTGGCCTGGGTGGGAGGGGCGGAGTCTGGGCGGGTCCGGGGCGGAGTCGGGCAGGGTCCCAGCATGTTGGGAGGTAAGATACTGTATGTATTCATATTCATATATTAGGGTATTTTATATGCATACAATGTCAACTTTTTAGTGGTTTACTTAAATTCCTTAACTCATTAGATTGCACATTATGATTCCATGTCTATACAAACGCTTGGCTGTTGGTCACGGTGAGTCCGTTATAAACTTCTAAATTAGATGCAGGTCCCTGAGCATATGATGCCAATAGATCCAGCACTCTGTGTTCACATGTTATAACAGCTCCAACTAGCACAGGCAGGTTTCTGATAGCCAGGACCATCCTTCCATGCAGAAATTCACTCAAATACACAAGTAAGAATTGCTATTGATTAGAAAACCTATAGTGTACATTTATTACAAGGGAACACCTATATGTAATATGAATACAGCCCATCTGTCATCTCTCCTCTCTTCTACATAGAATACACACATATGCGCAGTATAACCTTCAGCTCCGTCTAATGAATCTTATGGAAGTTGAGAATAAATAGGGTCTCAAAGCCCCCACCCCCCCCGGATGGTAGACACCATACATTTGCTATGAATGGCTGTCCAATCAAGCCCCGCCCAGTCATAGTACTGATGGGGACAGCAATTTAATGTAAATCACTGCCTCAGCCTGGCTCCTGGGATATTTACAGACTCTCCTGTGATACAGAGAGAATTGCCGGAAATCCGGGAGTCTCCCTGAGAGTCTCACTTACCTATTACATACTAGAGAATGTCAGCCAGAATCTGATTGGTTGCTATGGGCAACATCTCCACTTTTCCTTTCCTACTAGTAAATCTAGCCCTTTGTATCTTTTAGAATATCAGCGTATAAAGGTATCTTACAATGCACTTGCTAATTTCCCTGTATTTTATGCATAAAAGCAACTACTAATGTGAGAGAGAACTTATTTAAAGAGTTCTTCACTTTTAATCCAGTAACCTATGACACCTCTTTGAAATAGTGCCGCTATTTTACAACATTATTTGTTTATTACCCTTATTTCCACTGTCTGCTGGTGAAACGTACTGACCTGCGTGCCATTTACCTCAGATGGCTGGAGAATGAGATTATTATATCTAGTGCCGGTTTACATTCGGTACATTGACCACAGCCAATGTGTGCAAGCTGGTGTCATATGTTCATTAACTCTGCAACGTGACATTGTAATCAGAGTTTAATTCCCACGCTGCTAATGTGCTCATCAAGCTTCTCTGTAACTGTGTCTGTCCTAACAGAACTGTACCATTGAATGCAAGGGGATGAAAGAGGTTTATAGCTGAATGCAGGTTCCAATCCAACAATCTGATAATCCCCTTTCTCCAGATCAAGCAAATGACCCAGACACAGGTTGTAAGGAAAAATTCCATTCATTCCAGCTCCTCCTGCTATGAACTCACCACCCAGGACATCTGATGAGCTGTAAGGATAGACTTATGCGTTTAACATATTTCAAATAATGCAATTAGTGATTTGGCACCTTTATTAGTATTTTTCATATGTTAAGTTGTCTGGTTATCAATGTTGAAGGTAATAATTTCAATCATTTAAATTCTATATGACATGACATACTTACAGACTGAGAATATGATGGACATTAATGTTATTTTAATCAGCCGTGCTAGGGTATTAATTACTACGGATTTTGCAGTGTATATTATACACATACGCAAATGTAATGACTGTGTAACAAATTATATACATATGTGCTTAGTCCCATATCTCACGCCAGGCAAAGCATGATGGCACTTGTAGTTTCACAACATCAGCATTGATGCAGCTTGCCTATGGCTGATGAATAAGAGATCAGGAATCGCACAAATCCATCTCCCTCTGAAGACATGAGGCACACGGAAAGATGTCACATCAGGTCACATGTAAAAGAATAGAAATAAATCTACTGATAAGCAGTTTTTGGATCTCTGGACAGGGACATGTATACATCCAAGTGGTGAACAGATATATATTAACATGAGCAGATTTTGCAAGTCATGCAAAGTATCCTTTGTAAATAGATGTTTTGCTACAACTTGCATTTAATAGAAATGGATGTGCGGTAGCTCGAACATCAATAACTGATTTGACCTAATAAAATGAAGGGGTTTGAAATACAACGGCAGCCGCATCATCCAGTCACACGTTGTAGGAAAATTCCATCATCTCCATCTTCAAAATGTTAAATACATGTGATATATAATGACAGTCCTGCTCACCCGCATGGGAAACAAAGAGAGCGCAGAAAGGGAATTAATGGTGGCAGCATTTACTGATTTACATGATGTTAGCACATTCTGAAAGCAGCAACATCTGTTTAGCACTGTCACTGGCAGAGCTTTACTGAAGCACAGCTGGATCTGTCTTTTATCCCCCTTCACTTAACTATTGTAACACCTTGTGAGTTTAGCAGTCAGCTAATCCCTCTCTGTGCAGAGAGCTTGATTTAATGCATCATGAAGTGATATTCTCTGCTGATCTCTTAATCGTTCAATCAAAGTAAGCGTCATGCGATTATGTTATCCACATTCGGTATGTAAGTAGCACATATTAGTCACCATTACGAAGCAAACCTAGTCCAATATGTGTTATGAACCAGAGAGATGAGAAACAACAACAACATTCGCTGACATATTGCTGTTACATAGTATTGATCTTTACCAGAGTTTCTATTTAATCAGTGTCAAATGCAATCAATCTACAATTCATGGGTGATTTGGGCATGTTTATTGGAGAATTGTCAACCATCAAGCTGTGAGAAATGTATATATGTAGCACATAAATATAGATAAAATAAAATCAAGTGTTATGGGAAACTGGAAAGTAGTCATAGCATTACAAACTTTGTATGCCTTATGACCATAACTCACCATAGCCTATGCACACTAGAGTAATTATACTGCGTTTCCTCCGGGTGCTCCGTTTCCTCCCACATAGCAAAAACATACCTGTAGGTTAATTTGCAGCATGTGCAATAGCCCCTATGTACCAATATACCCAATCTCCCTTAGAATGTAAGCTTGCGGGCAGGGCCCCTCTTCCCACCCACTCTGTCTGTCTGTATTCCCCATTGTATGACGCTGCGGACACTTTGTAGCACCTATAGGTGGTTTCTATAGTTGTAGTCTCTGCACTTTTGGCTTGATTGATTTTTATTTTCATTCATAAAAAGCCTGCATAGTAACGGTAGGGCTAACATGCAGGCTTTTTATGAATGAAATAAACAAAAATTAAAATTTAGTTTGCTAAACACATTTTTATCCCCTGTAAAACTGCATATTTAAGTGAGAGAAACACCCCTTCTCTCATTTAAATATGCAGTATAGCACACGGATGTGCAAGCAGACTAATGGGCACTCATGTACATGCGCAGATTCTCTCTCCCTTCGCATCACCTGTTCTCCATGGGGAATCCCCACGTTGGTTCATATCCACTTAGTTCAGCATTACAATAATCCTGGCCTCTACCTTAATCCTAATGCTAATTAACAAATTACTTACCTTTGATGCAGGTACAATGACAAGCAGGAGAAAACCCCAGTAGTGAATGCGGGAGAGGGAGACAAAGAAGAAGAGAAAAAGAAGAAGAAGAAGAAGAAGAGAGACAGTTGAAGATCAAACGGGGCAGAGGGAAGATAGATAAGACACAGCAAAAGGAAAATGATCAGAGGGATAGGATATGAGCATGAACAGGGCACGCAATTCTATCCAACTGAATTTTAAGAATGATCTAGACTAAGGTGCTAAGTGTATGGGTTGCAGAAGGATAGGGATAGGCTGTAGGACATGGACAAAATTAGGGTAAGGGGAGGATTAGGGGAAGGGGTAAATAGTATCTTTTGTGGCAGGAAGATTCACACCTGTCGCTGCCCCCATCCTGTCTTCTATGTAGCGGTTGATTAATGAATCCAACTTTGTATACCAGCAAACTACACCCTTTAGATAGATTACAATGTTTTTATGTTTGTGTTATACGTGGTACAATGCCAAAAATTCAGCATATGACCTCTGCCAAAATACAAATGTTAAATCTTATTAGTACTGACATAGCTGACATAATGGCGTGGGCTTTATCAATGCTAATTCTGTGATTGCTGATGCTTCAACTTGAATTAAGTGCAGGGATCACTTTAGAAATTGCCTGAGGTCTGTTATACAGGATAGGCAAGTAATGTATTGTAGATAAAATATTTCGCATTTAAACTGTATATTGTTTCCACATTATAGAGATTATTAATATGCATTTTAGTATGTTTGGAGCTGTATTGTAAACTATTTCATAAGCTGTTATAATAATCTATTTTCAAATGTCTACACAGTACATTGAAATAAATATATGAATAACCTTGCATCTGGCTTTGTTATGTATAGCACATTATCTCTATTCTCATCCAACCAGGCAAATCCAGGTTTTTCTTTTAATTCAGCCGTTAAGATCATTATTGAGGTTACAACTGTATTAATGCACCACACGAAAGTACTCTTGTGACCTTCATTGCTTCACAAGGCCCAGACGCAATCAGATTAACTTAGTTTAGATGTTATAAAAGCAGCAGAATAACAGGCGCTCCAATAAAAGGAGATATTACACGTGATGTTCTCTCTCCACAATGCTCAGCAGGATATAAACGTGAACTCGTGTTTTTGACATCTCCAAAGAACAAGCGACAGTGTTCACACGTTTTTCTGCATGTATTTTGCTGTAAAAAAGACATTTATTTATGAATAGCTATTATCCTGTTATATACTCATTATTTCTAACTTGTTTATTTTTTAACAAATTGTGTTCATTTCCAGTCATCATCTAGTACAGTCATTTTAAACCTGATATCTATCATATATATATATTTACTAAGCGGGGGAGATTGCGGGGAGATTGCAGGTAGATTGTAAACTGGGGATGTTGCCCATAACAACCAACCAGATTCAAGCTCTCAGTTTCATTTTACATACTGGAGAATGTAAGCTTGAATCTGATTGGTTGCTATGGGCAACATCTCCACTTTTCAATCTCCCTGCTTAGTAAATTTAGGCCTTCATGTCAAATTCATTTCTCTGTAATGCCAAATTCATCAACCAAAGTAAGTATTCTATAACACCAGTGTCATTGTGACTTGTTCTACTGCAGAACAGTACCCTATTTTTCCACTAGAAATATTTAACTTGTTCATTGCCAGTTATTTACTTTGGATTCAGCTGAACGCTGTCTTCTAATTCTTCAGTTTACCAGAGGTTTACCATGCTTTGCATAAATAAACATACCAGATGACTATGCACCATTCACCTAGCTGGCAGAAAATGACAAAAACATGACTAAAGACTAATCATTTTATTAATTATGGTTGAAGGCCTTTAATATATAATCACAATATAATGGAGAGTTCTGTGTGCCTTCAGTTATAGTCAGGGCTCGAAGTGGGGGTGTATACAGGAATATGCCATACCAGTACTTCACCCAGTAATACCCCGTTCACATAGACTACCCTGGTAAATATGTTTTTAAAAAGCAGGGTTAAGCTATGGATCTGAATTACCCTGGTAAATAACCCTGTTCACAGTGCCAAATTCAGAGATTGATTATGTCAACACATTTCATGAAAATGCTTAGCACTTATCCCTGATGATGCAGGAGAAGTTCTAGAAATCCAACTATCCAATACACCAAGCAATACAGCTCACCTGCTGGTTTCTGGTGATGGATGGTAACACGGAAGGTGCCTATATAAACATGAAAGCTACAATGTGAAATCACCCTCATTTGTTAAAAGGAACTTTTGGGGGGTTGGGGGTCTTGTCATCCCCTCCTCGTGTTTAATATTTGCTGTGTTGTTATGTTAGTAGTAAGAATAAATTGCAAGTATTCAGCCTATAAACTTTGGGTGTTTTGGGAGTTTATTCTGTGTATTCTTAACATAAAACTTTTTTGTTACGAAAAAAACATGATATCCATAGGAGTGACTCTTATATGGTAGAGGTGGGAATATATGGAGGCAGCATTGACATGAAGCTTATCTATTTGCTAAGGATTTCTCTATTTTGTTCATGAGACAATTTTAACTTATTGCTGGAATTTGATGGGTGCTTTGTGTATTTAAAAACTGGAAAAATAAATAGACAAACAAATAGAAAAACACAATTTGAGTAGAAGTAACAACTCAAGCTTAAGCATAAAGTAATTGACATAGAGTATTGCATCAGATTCACATTGAAAAAATACTAATGAAGTACTACAAAGTTTGCTAGTAATTGTAATGAACATGTTTACATATGATAAAACAGTGTACACCTGTAACCTGCCATTAAAGTTCTCATATTAGAGGTAACATGATAGTAACAGTGGACTAGTTCATTATTCAGATGTATATTGTAATATGATTTAAAATGCCCCAAGGGTTAGCTGTTGCTGTTTTGTGATTTTGTCTCATTATGTTGATATGCTGCCCTGATGAAAGTCACCCAATGTGAGCATGATTATGCAATAAACCAACTTTACTGCTTTGCTAAACAAGTCTGTTGGGTGTCTACATTTCCCCTCTCATATATATATATATATATATATATATATATATATATATATATATATATAGCATATAACAGCACCACTCATATAAATTGTTATGAAGGTGAGCTTTTTGTTGTATTCAGAAACAACTTCAGAAACAAATTTTGTTGTATTCAGAAACAACTTCACTTTGGCATCTCAGGCTGGTGTATTTTTTAACTGTTAAATTTTTATTGAATTTTACAAGTAATAAAGGGGGGAATACAGAAAGCAAAAAGGGAAGGCGAAGCATCAACAATATATCAGGTACATGTCACAGGGCCCCATAACAGCTCGGAGCTCACAAAAGGGTAACATCAATAAGAACTGCTGAAGACACTGTGTGTCACAGACAGATAATATGGGAAAACGGCTTAAGCTTAGGACCCACAGAGAGTTGGGCAAATGTGGATATACCATGGCGAGACCAGGAGCTACAGCTGCATTTTGCTGAGATTCAGCCCAGGGCTCGAAGTGGGGGTGTATACGGGGGTATGCCATACTGGCACTCCAACTGATCTATTTAAAAAATTACAAATCTCCATTGACTTCTGTTATAGTCAGTGTTTCCATAGCCCCACTTCTGAATGTCCACTTCGACCACTGATTCAGCCCCAAACCCCAACCCGTTCTCCAGGGCAGAAGACCATGATAGGTCTTTCTCCAGGGCCGGATTAATCACAGGGCAATGGAAGTAATCACCCAAAGACTCCCACACACAAATGGGCCCACACACACAGGAGTGCTCTCCCCATTCTGCTTTGCTAGTCATTTACATTGATGGATCATGGCTCTCATCTATCTATATAAACCTTGAACCACCAAAATAAAAGTAGTGATATTTACTTTTATTTTTATGAAACCTACTGCTGCAGTATGGCACTGGGGAGTGTAAAATGAAGATTCTAGATAATCAAAGAAGGGATTTCATAATCTCTCAGATATTTTTTTAAAATCGCTTTGTTAGGCTTCATAAGGCTCACAACTGCTACCTCCCTGTCAAAATGTTATTGTATGTATATGTATGTGTATATATATATATATATATATATATATATATATATATATATATATATATATATATATGGCAGTATAGAAGTCACTCAGCCAGGCTTGTAAGCGGTGCAGTAAAGTGATTTATTGATCACATGAAAAAGTACAGACCAACGTTTCAATTGCAATCAGAAATTTTGATCAGGGTGACACAACAGTGCAAATGATAGCAAACACCAAACATGCAAACAACACAGATATATATACCAACACTAAATGATAAAATCCTACTGACCTCACCACCTCCGTCCCGGATGCCGGCTCCTACCGTGCTTCCTGTTAGAGACCAAAAGCATAGGGGGGGCGCGGCAGAGCTCACGAACGTCATTGGCTGGAGGTTTCTAGGGCGACCAGGGGTAAACAACCAAAAGCAGAAAGTGGAGGAGGCACGTATACAATTAATATAAAGCCAAATAAAAGAAACAAAGTAGCAAAAATCAAACAAAGTAGTGCGAAACAGAAGTACAAGCTGAATAAACATCACATGTAATAACAAATGACCACAACAGCATACTAAGTAATAATAAGAAATCATAAGGAGGAAAGAGCCAGCTGTTCGTTAAGGCCCTTCGGTGCCAGCGTGGATCCAAGTGTGGATCCACCAACATTCACGTTGAAGTAACTGTGTCTCATGGTCTCCGCCTCGCCAAGTAGTAGTCACCTGTTCCAATGCCATCCATTTAAAGTCTAGTAACGTATGTTGGGTCGTATACCAATGTTGGGCCACAGGTTGATTGTATGGGTTACCAGTCAGGGCCGACCGGATAGCCGATCTATGCAGGGAAATTCTTTATTTGGCCATCCGTACAGTTTTTCCTACGTACAGTTTCTTGCACGGGCAGATGATAACATACACAATGAATTTGGTAGTGCAGGTAAGAATTTGTTTAATCTGAAAAACTCGCTGTGTGCCAGGGTGGGTGAAAGCTTTTTCAGAAAGAAGGTGCTTGCAAGTAATACAGGCAAGGCATTTGTAATTGCCGGGGGGCTTCTTCAAAAATGTACTGCCTGTGGTTGCTAGGATACCAGTAGTCTTGTTAGAGCGCACATCATTTTTATACAATAAGTCCCGCAAGTTTCTGCCCCTGCGGTGGCTGGGTAACAGTTGTGTTTTGTTGAGAGCTGGTAATGTTTGATCAGTGGAAATGATAGGCCAAAGAGATGGTGATAATTAGTTACCCATGGAATCCGGTTGTCTGCTGTGTTTATTGTGCGTTTCTGGAGTAGCATTTCACGAGGCATGGCATCGATTTTTTGTTTAGCTGTACGGAGGCAGTGTGGACTATAGCCCCTCTCTTTGAATTGGTCTAAAGCCAATTGCATTTGGGATTCAGCTAGTATTGGATTATTGTTAATTCGTTTTATGCGAACCAATTGCGAGAAAGGCAGACCTTTGATGAGAGCTGGAGGATGGCAGCTGGCTGAGTGTAGAGTGGTATTCTTATCAGTTGGTTTATGATAAACACTGGAAGTGATGGTACCGTCTGAGACTGTTATTAGAACATCCAGAAAATGTATCTGTTTATCGTCTTTCTCTGCGGTGAATTTAATCGCTGGGTCCAAATTGTTGGCTTCTTGTATCATGGTGTCAAAATCAGTAGAGGATCCCAGCCAAATCATGAATATATTGTCTATGTAGCGATAAAAAGTGTGGATATATTTACTCCACCTGGGGTTTTGCAAAAATATGCGTTTTTCGATGGCAAACTCCACATTCGACCCCATCGCACAGCCCTGTTTTTGCAGAAAAAACTTCCCATCAAAGGAAAAAAAGTTACAAGTATTAATCTTACAAGTTGTTCAAAAAGAGCTGTCGGGGGTCCTGTATATTCGGTTGATGCAGAGATGAGGTCAATCGTGGCTGCAATTCCCTGTTCATGTGGAATATTGGTATACAGGGATACGACGTCTACTGTCGCAGTATTGTTGAGGTAATGCCACCAGGTTATTCAAGATCTGTAGAAAATGTGTAGTGTCCTTTAGGTAAGTATCTTGTTGTTGCACAATAGGCTGAAGAAGTGAGTCCAGGTATACTGATATGTTCTGTAATAGTGAGCCCCTGGCAGAGATGATAGGTCTGCCAGGGGGATTAACCAGGGATTTATGAATCTTGGGAAGAGTATAAATGATAGGCATAATAGGGTTACATACCTGTAGAGCCTCCTTGGTTTTGGCATCGATGTCCCCAGCTGCCAGTGCATTATCAAGGAGATTGTTCACCCGATTCTGGTATAGGACAGTGGGATCAGACGGCAATTCTTGATAGACTTGTTCATCACTCAATTGATGGTAGATTTCTGCACAATATGTTGTTGTGTCTTGAATAACAATGGCGCCCCCCTTATCAGCGGGGCGAACGACAATAGTATTATTGTTCTTGAGCGAAGAAATAGCCTCCTGCGAGGCGGAGACCGCGAGAAACAGTTACTTCAACCTGAATGCTGGTGGATCCACACTTTAGAGACGCTGGCACCGAAGGGCCTTAACGAACAGCTGGCTCTTTCCTGCTTCTTATGATTTCTTATTATTACTTAGTATGCTGTTGTGGTCATTTGTTATTACATGTGATGTTTATTCAGCTTGTACTTCGGTTTCGATTTGACTTTGATTTTTGCTACTTTGTATACGTGCCTCCTCCACTTTCTGCTTTTGGTTGTTTACCCCTGGTCGCCCTAGAAACCTCCAGCCAATGACGTTCGTGAGCTCTGCCGCGCCCCCCCCTATGCTTTCGGTCTATAACAGGAAGCACGGTAGGAGCCGGCATCCGGGACGGAGGTGGTGAGGTGGCGTCGGAATGGGGTCAGTAGGATTTTATCATTTAGTATTGGTATATATGTGTTGTTTGCATGTTTGGTGTTTGCTATCACTTGCACTGTTGTGTCACCCTGATGAAAATTGCTGATTGCAATTGAAACGTTGGTCTGTACTTTTTCATGTGATCAATAAATCACTTTACTGCACCGCTTACAAGCCTGGCTGAGTGACTCCTATACTGCAATTTATGAACTTACACGAGGACACCACCAGCAAGTTATCCTTCATCTGATGTGAGTGCCTGTTATACGTTGATTTTATAT